>JASANE010002859.1:0-38798 GCA_030248225.1 Trileptium ribeirensis
TGTGCATCTACTAAAAAATTCGTCCGTGCTCTGCTCTTTTGTCAAAAGAGGATGGTAAGGGGCGCAGCTTAAGTTTACTCATGCATTAAGAAATTTTCGAAGAAAGCCAGATAAAAACTTTTTGATGAAACTACTAATTTTACCGGGGCCTTGCCTAAGTTCGCACTTTTGCCAATTGAACACAGTTTTACTTCTGGCCCACTATGATCGGACCCTTTTTTCAATGGTTTAAACTAAGTAAACAAAGCCGAAGGTCCAGATTTCATATAATCCCAACAGCGACTGGAGTGGCCCACGAACGAGCCTAAGTAAATTCGAAATTCGCGCACAGAAAAGCTCCGGGAGTGGGCAGCGACCTGAGCTTTCCCCGTAGTTGCACGGGTTAGAAAACCTACGTCCCACCAAGGCTCAGTATATTTTAGTTCGCCGCCAGCCCCAGTCTCTGTTTCGTTCTTTGCTCAGCGAGTGACTCCCCCTTTTAGACTTTTGTCACGTTCGGGCCCGCAGTCGTTTGCATCACTCTTCGATCAGAAACAAGTGAAGACAGCGAACCGAATGGGGATTCGACGCTGCAGTTCGATTTTAGCTACTTGGGGACAACGCGTGTTAGCAAGAGATGCAAACAGCCACGTCCCAGTGTCACGCCTATCACTTTTGAAATTTTGATTATTCCTTCGGGTCAACATACTCCCAACCCGTAAGTTCTTCTGGACCCCTGACCCAGCGTTTAAACTCTCAAACTTTCGGGCCCTAAATCATCACATCCTAAACCAAAAGTTCCCAATTTTTCAAGCCCTACACCTCAATTAGGCCCTATACTAAGCATTTCACGGCTGAAAACCGGGCCCAGCCGCCCCAACGGAACTCCACGGGACCCCTATAACTTAGCCGGGACCCAAATTTTTCCTATCGTGCACGCATTTAACTGCCTTTAACAGGCCACCTATGGGGAGCACGTCGAGTTATCTCAAATTCATCATTGCGGCGACCAGCCAGGGGCGTGGATATGATCCCGCCCGAAGCTTACTGCTCCCTGCGCTCCTGAAACATAAACAAAAAATCTACAAAATTCTTAGTTATATACAGCGCCTAAAGCGCTTTTATATTTCTCGAAATCGGTCAGCCTCGCGCCAACCAGCGCAAGGTTTATTTGTTTACGTGCCTTCTTGGCACGTTTCGGCCAGTGCCCAGTGTCGCCTCTTTATTGTGTTGCAGCAACGTTTGTTTTTGGTAGACATTTCTTGCCGCCACAGGCGCTTATCTGGTAGCATTTTGAAAAAGTTTATGTCGGGCGACGTAGGAGTTGTGTCATTTCTGTACATATTCACATATACATATTTTTGTTTGTGCTTATTTAAGAATAACAATGCCAAGTTAAATTTAAATTCTTTTAGGTTAGCAAAGACAAGCAGACGAAAGTAAAACAAAAACTTACTGTAAAAGGAGACTGCCCGATTCCCCGATAGGGACCAGTCAGAGAAAATTTGCTTAAGATTGGCGGTTGTCGCCAATTAGAGTTGTAGTTTTCGCTTTGTTTTGCTTTTTGTTTCGGCTTTGTTGAGCTTCCGGGGTTGGTTTCTCGCCGTACCTCTACGGTGGAGAGCCTTGCCCTGGATTTAGGACTTTCGTAATCATGCACGGGCCGCACTTTGCGAGTGTTGCGAATATCGGAAGGATGCTCGCGCGCCCGTAAAGGTCGGACCCCGCCAAAATCTACAAAATGCATTAGATGATTCAAAATTTTCTTGCGCGCATCTCGACTGGTTCCCCGCTCCTCGGATGTTTCTTCCTTTTCAAAGGTCCGAGGAGTGATCAAATTGTTAAATATTAGGCAAAAGACATTGCATAAAATTTCTAGGTTAAGAAAAAACTCGTTAGGTTTTTGTTCTATGCGATAGCAGATGAAAAAATCTTTTTTATCCCGTGACAAGTGGCTCCGGTTTGAAGAGACAATTAAGTGGTGTTTCGGAAGGATTAATCAAAATTTCAAAAGTGATAGGCGTCGCATGGGACGCGGCCCCGCTGCATCCTCGGGTGACACGCGTTGCTCCCCGCAAGTAGCTAAAATAGAAACTGCAGCGTCGAATCCCCATTCGTTCGCTGTCTTCACTTGTTTCTGATCGAAAAGTGATGCAAACGACTGCGGGCCCGAACGTGACAAAACCCTAAGGGGAGTCACTCGCTGAACAAAGAACGAAACAGAGACTGGGGCTGGCGGCGAACTGAAATATACTGAGCCTTGGTGGGACGTAGGTTTTCTAACCGTGCAACTACGGGGAAAGCTCAGGTCGCTGCCCACTACCCGGAGCTCTCCGGTAGGAGAATTTCGAATTAGTTAGGCCGTTCGTGGGCCACTCCAGTCGCTGCTGGAATTACACAAAATTCTGGACCTTCGGCTTTGTTTACTCGAAGTTTAAACCAGTTCAAAAAAGGGACCGATCATAGTGGGCCAGAAGGTAAACCTGTGTTCAATTGGCAAAAGTGCGACTAGGAAGGCCCCGGTAAAATTAGTAGTTTCATCAAAAAATTTTTATCTGGCTTTCTTCGGTCGAAATTTTCTAATGCAAGAGTAAACTTAAGATGCGGCCCCGACCATACCTCTTTTGACACCATGTACAAAACGTTGTTAGCGAACAAGACTCGAATTTCAACAGCCGTACCCAATTTTAGGGACATTTTTCTCATAACGCCATTAGCGAATGCAATTCGGTCCCTCTACTTTAACACCAGTGTGTTCGCGAACAAATTATAATGTGTGGAATATGAAACGGACTAATTTCTGTTCTTTAACGCAAAAATGAAATTTGTGTTCAGTGTACAACTGAATGGCAATCGCTTTTGTCAAAAGAGGATGGTAAGGGGCGCAGCTTTAAGTTTACCATGCATACAAGGTTACAACACTTATGAAGTTTGAGTAGTGTATACCTTAAGGGTATCTTACAGGTTACCCACTTTAATTTGCCGTACTATGTATGCTGTAGCAATACGTAACTGAACGAAGTAGTTACAACAACGTATTGCTGAGCATGTATGTTAAAAAAGTGTAGAGTTGTGCCTAATTGCAGCGGCTCTAGCACACGTACGGGTATCTCTACATGTCTGGTGACAATTGCCTTGCATAATGCTACAATTACGAATTTTGATTGTAGTACTAATCGTGAAGATTGACAGAAATTTAGTGCAATCAGCAAGGTGTCACTGCAAATTTTGTAGCAATAAGCATTGTGAACGCCACAAATTCTCTAGGTATAAAAATGGCAATACGTGTTACAATGTGTAGTGCGTACACACATTTTTCTGTGAACGCTGCATTATAGTATATATAAAAACATTAACCGCATAAATCAGTCCGCCAGCACCCTATAGTCTGTCCTATATAGTCAGCCTAGTATCTGCAAGGAAAAACGTAAATACCCATTGAGTCTAATTTGATGGCCGGACAAGCCTAAGTCAGGCTGCACCCAACTTATCGTGAACGAGTCATTATGTTGCCTGGATTTTGCTACTGAACAGTATACGTACCCTGAAAAACACATTGTGCCCATGTAATGTTGAATTGGATGCGTGAAGGAAGCATCGATAGGGCATCGAACATGGACACTAAAACCTTGGTGTCCCCGATCCTTTAGCTTAGAGTGGTTGCTGGTTCTTTATTACATTGTTGTCGACTGTTACTGTATTTGGAGCAGTTGATGGATATTAGATAATAGTAATAGATTTTATGGATGGTGGTTGAATGGTGCTGTCACCGCTATTGATTGAATAGTCTGCGCGCTAGCAGGAAATTATTGCGTAATATCAGCTGAACCGCATCGATCAATGGTGAATCGCGATTGGTAGCATTTATTAAATGTGTCGAGACGAAATGGCAGCGTTCCATAAATGTACGTTTTTACAGGTGTGGTATTCGCGGTGGTGAGGTATTGCTGTGAAAATCGGATAATTTTTAAAAACCAAAAGATGGTGCTAGACATTCCTCACAGCCGGTAGCGATGAATGGCATCATTTTCGAAATTGAATCAGCCTTAAAAATTTCGGGTCTTCCGCTTCGAGCAGCAGGACGATATCCGTGTTCACACGCTGTAGCTCGAATATTGATTGGATTGTTTTCGTTTAGTCGCTATTGGCAATGTTAGCTTTTCATAGTTCGTACCAATCCGTGACCGGTCTTGGGCTCGATTTGATGTCCGGGGACATGACCAGTAGCAGGCACAACGACATTGCATGCGGTCAACCACTAAGTGACAAAAAGCAATGTAACGCATCAATTGATGATGGAACCGATTGATCATTTTGGCGTTGCCGTATTCCATGATAGTGGCACAGTTGCCAAAGTTTAGATCTTATCGGTTTTGTCCGATTAAGTGACGGCCTTCTTTATTAAGCTGCAAAGTACCAACTTAAGCCCGTCAAAGATGGTTGTTCGAAAGTGCAGTTGAAACCCCGACCACGGATATCTCGGAACTAATGCAGCTGCTGTCCGTGACTTGTGTCGAATTTTTGCACCTGCCGAATGAAAGCATGGTCGTTGATAAACACAGTGACAATTTGTTTACATTGTGTCTAACGATTTATAGGATAACTCGAGTGATTGTCATCTCGATGAATTGATCAGAACTCCGAAAGTAGGACTGATCATTTAGGGGTTGTTCGCTCGCCGTTTACAGTTTCTAACTTTTCTTCTTCTTCGCTGTTAATTTTTGAGCTTAGAATGATTCCATTAAATCCTTGTTTTCTAACGTGCCGAGCAGTTGTGGAACGTATCAAATGACTCACCATTAGTAGACGTCAATAATGTCTTTGCCCGTTGGATTGCCTTTGTTGACGCAGAGGTCATCACATTTTTCTCTTTTCTGCTAAATTCAAAGTTAAAACGAATAGTTTCCAACAAAGTCGGCTGTCAACAGTATTTTATTGCAATCATATAGTACGCTATTTGTGCGTTTTGCTACTTCTACATACGTCCAAACTAAAGGTTTGAGCCAGTGTTCCAAGCAAATCGTATTCGTTAATTAACAAAAATTTAATTTTATATACCACATGGTGAATGTGTCGCAAAGGTCAGTGTTGACTTAAGGACCACTTGTTAATACTGGAGATGTTGCATAACAGAATATTCAAATGCATGAGATTGTTTTCAAATGTGGGGCAACAATCCGAAATTGCGCTGATCTGTTATACAGCTCGGCCCCAGGAACCAAAATCTGGAAATAATATTTCCTTTCGGGTCCTACTGTTCCATCGTCAATTGAGTGCAACAATGTATCTTGATGTTTGATGAATGACTGTAAAGTTTTCCTAAAAACCTCAAGGATAACACTTCTACATTACTCGCTTATCGTAGTTGATAAGTATGCTCTGATCACTTTTAACATAATACACCACGACTTAACAAACATTGTCTAAAGTTCTACCGATAGGTAATGGCTGTTAATTTAGGGGTTCGATTCCGAGTAAAATGTGCAAAATTTGTGATTTTAATGCAACTTGGTCAAAAATTAACTGTAACTGAAACAAAGCTTATATATATGATGAAAATTATGCTGCGACTGTCACAAGTCAGTGGCAGCACGGCTAGTCATCCAATACGAGATTTAGATGCGTTGTCGTGATGCTTGTTTGTTTAAACTCGTGCTCGCGCCAAGCCCGTTGGTATAAATGTATAAATGACTGCATTGGATGCTCAGCCATTCGTGCTGCAGATGCTCTAGAATTAACTTAAACACAGATGGGTACGCCAGTTTTAATTTAAGATGACAAAATAAAATACAAAGCATCAGCAAGCGACGAAATGTCAACTGTCGCCAACCGAGTAAAACGTACCGTACAATTAACTACGAAATTACGTGACTAAACCCATGAAATATCCGGTATTCCTACAACATAAACACAGCTTGGTATATTTATATCAATACTATTCTTTCCAAGGACTTTGATCTAGTTTTTTGCTGTATTTGGACCACAATTGGGCCATTTGCACTGTGGTTACTTTTTGACCGAAGACTATTTTCAGTAATCCCTAAGGTTCTCTCCGCGGTAACTATTTTAATACTTTTATATTGCACACACACTTCTTAACGTTCCGTCTAATGAATGAGAGATGCTTGGACGGAACATAATAATGCCAAAATTATGCGGACTTTGTCAGACATGGACTCGGAAAAATTAGCAACAAGCAACTTTATACATATTAATTGATTACTTTAGTGTAATAATGCGCAATTTACATCAGGATTAATTGATGAAAATTTAATCTTAGTTGCTGGGGCTTAACTTACTTTTTGTTAAGGAATAACAGGTGACAGGACAGTGCACGACACCATGTTGGTTTCTATTTACAACCTTGTGGCAGACTGATTATGCCAAAAAATTAAAAAGCTTACTTTTCGAATCTTACACTAAAGCTCAAAGTTTACCGTTAGCAGTGTTTTATAACCCAGTTATTTCAGATTTGAGTGCTTGATTTCACTGATGTATATTAATTTATTGATGGATTTTAGTGAAAAGCAGTACAAGTATCAGATGACTTCAAAGAAATATGATCATAAATTTAATATCAGCTCTGGCGGAAACGATACATGTGTCAGCGAAAAAGAGCTGAAATTCGCTGAAATTTTGAGCTAAATTTGCCATAAAAATGGAATACCGGACCCACGGGCAAAAATACTAAAACTGACACTATTCATCGTCGGGTATCGCATGATATTACAAACTAAAGATTTCACCTTACCTGCAATTTCGTACAAGTGATACCGGAAGTTCTAAATCGAACTGTTCACAGATATAAATTTGTAATGATGATTCAACCGTTCTCCTTCACCAACCGAAGTTCGTGCCATCAAATGTATGATCACATATACACAGAACCTAAGTAGCATTGTGTTAAATGCCACTTAAGTAAAATTGGTGCGCAATTGCATAATTAGCCACGAAATTGTACGGATAACACCATGAAATATCAGGTATTGCCACAAACATAACTGGCACATTTATGCCAATGTTCTTAGTTCTAACGTTTGTATAAAATTTCCGAATGTGTCATGTAATTCCGAAAATTTAAGTATATATTCTTATAAAAACACCTAGCTCTAGTTCTACTGCGGGTTTTGGAACACTATGCCCATTTGAATTTCGGTAAATTTTGATCGAACGCTATCTTCAGTAACCAGAAAAGTTATTTTCGTGGTAACAATTTCAACACTTGCGATTAGTACACATTTGTCTACATACCGTCGAATTATTCAGTGATAAGCTTAGATTGAATGCAATAACGTAAAAATTGTACAGTTGTGATTCATGGACTCAGAAAAACTAGCAGCAGGCAACCTTCAACGTATGACTATTCTAGTTTAAACTTCGAAGGGCCGAGAGGGAGTCTGAGCACCCCAGTATGGTTTTTGTAGAATTATAGCAAAATTTCGCAGTCCCTTTAAAAACAAAATTCAGGGAGAAATATCGTTTTAAGTTAATTTAATTGTCGGTGTTCCTGCTGACTGAGATAATGCGTTGTAACCATATTATACGAGAAAGGGTTTCTCAGGCCCCCTCAGTCCTTGAAAGAATGAAAAAATTACCCAACAATTGCAGTAAATTTTATAGTCCTCACAGGACTGAGGTGTGGCGTGCCCATATAATTTTTCAGGATTATAGCGCAATTTCACGGTAATTTTAAACAATATTTCGCGATGATTGTTCTTTTACGTATTGTTTCGCATCAAACAGACGTATTTTTTCTAGGAGCCCGAATGGCGCCCTTTAGTGTTTGACGCAAGTAAAAAAGCACAGTCTTTGAAGGGTTAATTATTAAAAACAGGAATAATTGATGAAAACATATTCTTAGTTGCAGGTGCTTAATTTATTACAGATATTCGTTAAAGAACAACAAATGACAGGACACTGGTCGACACTATATCGGATGATATTTACAACCTTGAAATAGGTTCAGAATGTAAAAAAATATTAAAAAGCTTACTTTCTGAATCTTTGACTAAAACTAGAACTTTAGAGTTAAGCAGTACACTGCAATCTAATTATTACAGTTCTGAGCACATGGATTCACCAATGTATGTTAATTTATTGACGAATTTAAGTAAAATTAACTAGAGGTAGCATTTAACTTAATTAACTAAATTACGTGACTTTAAGGTAGCATGAATATAAATTTAGTGTCAGCTGTGGGGTAAACGATGCATGTGGCACCTGACGAAATTCGTTGAAGTTTTGGACGGAGTTTGCCGCAAATTTGGAATACCTGCTCCACTGGAAAAATATTAAACATGACACTAGCCAAGATCATAACGTATCTTATGATATCTAGCTAGGCACAATTCTAACTCAGGAAGTATGAGTTGTATAAGACTGACCTACGCTGAGTTAACTTTCTAATTCAGAGTTCTTGAGTAGAGGTTCGAAAGAGCGGGACGTTCAGACTCTGGCACGAATCAGCTCTCGTAGACAGATCTTAGGCTATTGCTCGGCCCTGTCGGGCGAGGCTCGGTACGCACCTTCCGATGAAAAGCTAAGCTTGGCTATTAGGCTTATAATAATAAAAGTTTGCGTATTAGCAATATTAGAGCGAGCACGATGCAATATAGAAACTATCAAAGGAACTATATATAGTTGCTTTTAGAGCCTTTAAGACCATACCCAAAGTAATCTCGAAATTTCCTGCTACTGGCAGCTGTTATAATTATATTTTTGTTTTATAAAGTAGCTTTTAAATAGCCCACCGCAGCTTTCGAAGATAAACTAGGCTTGGTTCTTACAGATAGATCTTAGCCTCCCGCTCGGCTCTGTTCTGCAGCCATTGTGGCAGGCTCCGCTCGGCTCGCTTCTATATCCGAACTTAGGAGAGCCGAGCCAAGAGCCGAATTATCACATCTATTCTTTAGTAAACTTTTTCCTATTCTTTTTAAGCGTCATTTACCTTAAGATGTATGTACCTAGGACCGGATTCTATCACAGAGCCAATTCCGGCTCGTGACAAACGCGCACAGCCACATCCGTCCTTTTATAAATAAAATTAATAGCTAAGATATGCTAGTATGTTTGTACGGGCCGGGTGTTGCTATGTCTCAGGGTTAGAAAGCCAGGACGGGTTACTGAAAAAATATTTATTACATTCAGTTTAGGAGATTGTGTTACATCGAAAATATTTAGCTCTCGACCCAAAAAAGGCAATATAAGTAATAATTATAAGCAAAGCGCATAAATTCAGGCAAAATAATGCGGGATTCACGTTATAATGTTCCCGCCACTTGGAACTTATGTACCCCACACAGTGGCAGGCACACCCTAGACTACAGGGTGTCTTAGACACCCCTGTGTTTTTGAATAAAGTTTCAAATAAATTTCAAACAAAGCTAACTAATAGTTTGGCTTATTTCAGACGGTGTCAATGAACCGTCGTTGCTTTTTCGTTTTGCTGAGGGTTTCCGCAACCCCATGGGGTCATTTTACATAGAGCCTACAGGATACCCTAGAAACACCGTATTGGCAAGCATAAAACACCGAAATACTACACTGCCAAAATAACGTATCTAGGGGTGTGCCCGACACCCTCATATTTTGTTATATGGTGTTGGTGTCACTGTCACCGTCTTTACGGTATAGTCTACACTACAGGGGGACAAATGTTCCAACTGGTGGGGACATTATAACGTGAATCCCGCATAAATACGTAAATATCTCTATTTTCAAAATTTTAGTTTAAGCGCCTTTTACAAAACAACCTAGTATCTACGTAAAACATGTTTTTTCATGCATTAAAATTATGCTATTGTAACTGGAAAGATGTTTTACGAATATATGACCATAACTATCATCAGTTTACATTTCTTAGCGATTTTCCATTGTCGTCATATATTTCTGGCTTTACAGCCGATTCCGGCCTTTGTGACAATTTATCAGCCTACTGTACTATTAGCTACATATATTTGCAGGGTCAGGCGTGGCCCAAAAATGTCACACTGGCTGACAGCGGCTAGCCAAGCATGGCTTTAGATCCGCGGCAGACTGTGACAAAAGCCTTTCATGCTGCACACATCTTAAGGTAAATGATGCATTAAGATAAATAAACTCGGTCTGACGTAGAATTAAACACATGCCTGTATATTGTAACTGAGTCACTTGAGTTGGTCGAACTCGTTGTGGAACGGTCCCATATGTTAATGTGAAACGGTACACCTTACGCTGATCGAAAATTAATTCAGGCAAATTCGCAGTGTATGCAGACAATTTGCACTTGTTAGATGGCGTCTTAAAATTTACTTCCACTAGTCTCGCAGTTGGGATCGATTTCATGACAAAATTGAAGATCAGTATTGGACATATTCCTACTCAGTTTTAAGATTTGCAAATGCTATACATAAAAGTTGACACGCCGATTAGCGATGCAACTGCAGTTTACAGAGGCCTATCCGGTCTCGGCCTGTCCGTACAGCCCCTGTGCAGATTCACACTAGGATTGCGGAACCACGGGGCTAAAGGAAGAATTTCCATTGGCCAACGAGGACCTCCTAAGTAACCGCGACTCCCATACCGGCCCAACTCCTACCACAAGACTATAGATAGAAAATGTCTAATGCTGATTTTGAAGTTTGCTAACAATGAGAATTGAAATGTTACTAAATTGCTATCACAGTACGTACGCTCTCTGCGGTCAAAGTTCGCACCTAAAGGGTATCTAAGTTTTTATGACCTCTTAGTACACTATATACGACTAATGCTCTTAACCAAATATTGGCACTGCTATGAGCCTGTCCTTCAACGTACCAGGTATCTCGAAAACGCAAGACCATAATATAATGACAGATTGTGTAATAAACGATTTTAAAAACGTTCCAGTGTTGCTATTACAAATCAGTAGTTGTTTGTCTTGATCTTGGTGTATCGTAAAAACACGTGCACAAATAAAACGTTGAAAAAAGAACGAAGTGTAATCTTTTCATTACGTTTGATTTGTTCCTTTTTCTAAATTAATGGAGGAGCGGTCAGAAACCAAATAAATTCCAATAAGCAGTATGATGCTATAAGTAATAATTCTCTGCGGGCTAGTATGAGTGAACTACCACTGCGTAGTAACAATTTATATGTGTACAGTAGAGCTGAGAATTTCAGCCCCCGGCCGGGCCCAGGCCAGTCCATTTACGGGCCGGACTTAGCCGACTTGGAGTTTCAACAGGCACTTCCGGACCGGGTCGACAATTTTTTGAAATACCATCGCGGCCCAGAAATCTCAGGTTCGAAACTCAAAGCGTCAAAATATGCAAGGTATTAATTTGATTTGTGTGTATGAGCTGCATGTTCTGTGTGTTTGGTACCACAACTATAAAATCAATACAAAGTTTTTCGTTTCAAAAATGTGTTGAATGCGAAAAATTCCGATAACTTGTTGTCGAGTAACACCTGGAAATTGGGTACCGAAATCAGGTATTCTGCGTCTCACGTTTAATTTTTTCAAACATTTAGCATGATGCATGTTTTGTATAGCTCATAGCTCTCCTATTTTTCTCATTTGCTGGCAGATGCTAAGTTTTAAACGCAGTTCGATAACCTTGGATCCGTTTTAGACATCTCTGGTCGCGATCATTTCACGTTTGATTTTATAATGTCTGTCGCCTGTATAATACCACCTAAATTATCGCCATGGCTGCCCACACTGATCAAAACATTGTTGCTTTAGAATCCAAAATAAACAATCTTTTGTGGATATACAGTTATGTTTGCGTTGCGCCTGTTACCAGTCGATCGCAGGATGGATATGATCAGGAAAGGCGACCCTACTAAGTGTATTCTCTAAGTAAGAATGTCAAACTCGATTTCAAACTGGCAGGGCCGAAAAGTTTCTGTCCGTTCTCACCTTTAGTGTAGGGGAGCAGAAGTAAAACAATGCCACAACGCAACGGTTATAACAAAAATAAAACCACTATTTATGACCACTATTAGTATTGAATGTTTCGTCTGAAGCAAAATCAATAAAAATCATTTAAATCTCGGTCAGCAGACCAGTAACTTTGAGAATAGATCATCTTAGATTTATTTAAGCAATTTAGAGCGGACACTCAGAAATACAATGACAAAATAAGAGTCCACGATATTCAAATTTTTGATTCAGAATTAGCCAAATTATATCAAAACAGGACATGACTGGTTTCATTTTCAACTTCTAGAATTATGCCAGCCGATAAACAAAATACTCTGCGTATTATCAGTCTCGAAAGATAAGGAGTTTGCCTGGATCAGTAGATAATCTTGCTAAGCTAAAAGTTCCCATAGGAATGTAAGAAGTGAAACCTACTTAAGATGGCACCCCTAAGTCATATTTACACAACTGTAAGGCTGCGAAGCCCCATCGTATAGGGGACGTGGCAAACCTTTTAGAGCAGTAAAAATATAAAAATTTAAGGGAAAGATCGGCAAAAAATTGTGGATGCTAGAGGAAATATTTGTTTACTTCCCAGGCCGCCGAACCCATCACCTTTAAGCCGATAGACCACGAGTATACATGTAATGCATTTAAAATTATATTAAGCTGATCGTTATATTAAGAGTGGTTTTCGTAGTACTTATAAGTATGTAATAACGGGACGCAGTTGTATGGCGCAATTTCCTAACACCATGCCCATACGACCCCGGCTATCATAACCTCAAGGGTGGACCTAAAATTTCGCTGTTTTAGCAAATTAGCGGGTTCCTTTGATCAGACCCAAGAAGCTATGGAGCTTAGCGGCCCGCAGGCGAGCTTCGCGAGGTGTGTTCGGACCAAGCACGATTGTTTGCACACGTGTCTAGTATGTGGTATGATTGCTGAGGTCCCCCAGTGAGGCTGACACTGACACCTGCTCACAGGTCATAGTAACATGCCAATGTTCCCTACTTCGATCTTACTTGGAAGTTGTTTGGATCTCTCGCTTAACTTTATGCGAGTAAAATATGAATGAAAGGAATTGGGTGGCGATGTGAACCTAGTTAAAATTTATCTCCACCTTGCCCACTTAGGGCCCGAATTCGCTCAGCTAATAGTTTGACCAATGTGGCCTCCACAGGTTTCCGACAGTTTCCTGACGGTTTACAGTCGATCCTCGATCGAAAAGATAACTTTATCGTTAGCTGTTGATAAGTTGCTTTGGGATATTAATATAATTTGGTTGAGTAAATTTGATAACGAATGGCATTGATTGTTTTTGATGAACGTGCTAGATTTTTTCAATGATTTTGATTGACCTGACTCTCGCTTTTCCTGTTCTTTCAAATAGTAAAGGAGACAAACGGTACACGTCCAGGCTTGATCGCTGCAGGCCTTGGCGCGGGACGCTGGTCGATAGACAGGACAAGACATTTAAAAATATAACATCTACCAGAAAACGAACACCAGACAACCCGGTTCGATTTTCTTTTGAGTTTATTATAAAGTATGTACAAATGAAGATAGGTTAAGTGATGAGATAAAGGTATAGGACAACTATCATAGATTGTTCACGACACAATAAACGAAGCAAATAAAAAACAATTAAACGACTCCGAGGATACATGGGTCGGTCCAGGCGATTAGGTTGTTAGCGACATTGACCAAGGGTCTAAATTTACGGGTCCGCGGTTGTGTCGTAGTGGCTGAAAAGTTTGGTTGAGCCTCCCAGTTCCCTATGCTCGGGAACAATTTGGAGAGGAGAATTGGAATCGAATGCGTGATAGAAAACAGGGTCTACTGCTCGCTCTGTACGCAGTGATATGGGACGGACAAAGTTCATGCCAAAATAACGGACAACGACAAAGACATAAATAGCATATATGACATCTATTGTACAAATCAATGTACGATACAATACATGACAATGTATCGTGAATGACGAAGTTCTTTGGCCCTAAGATTTATTCGCCAAACGAGTTCTTCACTAAGTCCTCCTTTAATACTCGACCAATAATGTATGGACTATAGTTACCTAGTAAACTTTTTGGTTGCCGGTCGGCTATGTAACTAATACGGTGGATACGGATGGGTACTCCCTATTTCAAATACCAGGTTAGTAGATATAACGATTAGTATCTTAAAGTGTTTGACAAATCGCATGTTTGCTCGGCGTGTTTTATCGGAGAGTGCCTTGGGGCACAAGTATGCGTTATAAGCTACGGAGTCTGCAACGGTGCAATCCGACGCACTGAGGAACATGTTTCCACTATTAAATAAGATCTGCTTAAGAGTTACCTCGATACGATACAACAGTCAAAACGGCGAGGACTGCACCGTCGCACACTCCGTATCTTCCATTGAGTGTGGATTCATTCTCATGGAATCCTTTTGTCCACGTAGCGGGTTCAATGATAACGGCGCCCTTGGTGAGAATTAGGTCTAGCAATTTGATCAGGGTTAGCCTGGCCTTAGTTTACGTATACATATAGGTGCGAAAGGTTGAACAAATCCTCCCAATGTGGGGGAAACGACTCACGCGAGTGCTTATTTAGAGTGACCACAGGACAGTACTAAAAATTCGTCCAGACAACCTGAGATATAGCCTATTATAACTCGGCGCTCTGCGGTCTTCAGCGCTTTCCAGATCGTTCACGACCATATTCGATAACAGGTCGTTTTGCACTTTCTGAACGGTCGGAGCATGTCTCCGACCTATGAGTCTTAAAATAAATCTGGCCATTGTGCTAGACTAAGTGTCGAATCAAAGTAAATTTATCCATGGCCACTTTGGAAGCAAAAAGATTTTTAGCCATTCCCTAAGCTAAACATTGTCCTAGGGGAATTGGATTGTCCAGTGGTCGAACTTATCCGAGAGAAAAATTTGCGCGTTCGTCCTACTAGGTCGGTGTCCTAGAGACGAGGGACGTTTGTTAGGAGTCAAAAGAATCCTCTTTTTATGACACCGGTCGACATAGACCAAAAAGCCTACTAACACTCGGCTTTGCCCATAGATGGGTTTCGATCTCGCCTAACTGAGTCTCGGTCATCTCGGGGGAATTTTCATGTGTCTTAACCACTCGGCTATCCTGCAGGTGATTGCTCGACAAAGTGCGACATGTATGAGCTATTCAACGGTACAACAGGTAACCGGTTATAAGGGCACAATGGGTCGGGTCAGTTGGGTCGACCGATTGGAGATTTGCCGGAATTGGCTAATTGCGGATGTCGTCGATAGATCAACCGTGGTCAATCGGATACTTCAAATCCGTGACCCCTGGATAATTGCTTGAGTTCACTTCGGTATCCTAGGGACGTATGATCGCCGGTTTATCATCTCACGGCGATGGCTGATCCACTGAATCACAAACTAAGGTAAGTTTCCTTCACTCCGTGGTCTCCACGCTGACAGTTGCCATAGAGACGGTTCTCAGGCCAGAGGCAGTAGCCTCACCTTTTTCCATTATCTTATACTTTGGGAAGGGGCTTTCCCATAGGATTTGCACGTCTATTCTTTCACCTTATGTTTTCCACGGTCTCGGCTCGTGTTCAACGGTGAAAGGAGGACTGGGGGCTTGTATCACATTACACAAGGGCTGATCGCGACACTCGCGTGCCTGTATCGTGGTGCGTTCACTTACTGGGAGAGAAACTCGCTCCTTGACAGTTCAGAGATTTCGAAGCTCGGGTGAAAGGCCGGTGCATCCATTTTTTCCACTTCCTTGTTTTGCCTAAGGGTTATGGGTAAGGATTATTGAAGGTAAGATTTTATCCTAGGTCTTGATGCCTCGTTTCGTCTTTTATTAGGGTCGGCCAGAGGGCTAGTTGGGGTCTTGGTGGCTTTGCGGGTTCTTATGGTCCCACTTTCTCTTTGTTCCTTGTCTGATTCAAATATTATGGACAAATTGTGTTAATGGGCCGGTGGACCGAATTCAGGCTTATCCGAAGCTTTCGATGGCTGAGCCGGGCATTAGTTGCTTCATTCGGAACACCGCCTTCCTGTTTATTTCGTCCGGATTACTACCGCAGCGTGCAGTGCGCAAACCGCGTAGCTGAGATTAAGCCCATGGACTACCTAGCCTCACTACTGAAGAAGTATTATGGGTTAGGAGAGGGCTTAGTCTTTCCTCAATGCGTGACCTCTTATTTTGGTGTGGCGGGGAAATTTCCTAATCACCTATACGTCTTATCTCCAAGAATATCACCTCCCTGCCCAGAATTTCGTAGTACCGATAATCAGTGCTCTAGAGGGGTAGCGATTTAGGTAAATTTAAGATCTTGCCAGGTTCTTAGCTGACTACGTCGTTGCCTAGCTTCATTAGTGACCCATGTTTCCATCCCTCTGAACTTACGACTCTCTTTATCACCTGGGGCCGTTTCCAGGGTAGTTCGGCTAAAGCAAGTACTACGTTTGTGGCAGGGGCCACAGTCTTATGGATCAGAAACCAGATAGCAACGGATATTTTACGGGACATATGACCTAAAGAGTAATCACCTTCGCGGTGAAATCCATTTACATTTTTTCCGCGTACTTTTTGAGTGGCCTGGGGAAGCACCCAGGCTAACTTAGGTCGAACGAGTTCCCAGTCGGGGGCTAAATCATGATGTCGTAGAGAAACGGACTAACGTGAATTTGATATGTCTTGGCCTGATTATTAAGGGGCAGGTACGCACCTAACTGCAAATGAAACTACAGTCACTGCACATCAAAGTGCGGCCTTTTTGGATAGTTTGAGAGTATCTCCAAACCAGTATACTCCAGAGATATTGGGACCTTATATGATGCTGGATGCTCAACTTGACTGGGTCTTAAACCAGAAATGGCTGACCAGGCCCTATATGACTATCGGCGTACGCAACGCTGATACTTTGTAAAGTGTTTAACTGTAGGAGATGAGGGGGCAGATATAAATGTGATCTTTGTGCTTTCACATCGTCAGCATCACTTTTGATTAGCCCAGGAGAATTCCCGGACTCATCCTCATGGTAAAGTGAATGCTCGGGGCATTCCTCTGTATCCTTATAGTAGCGTTATGTTGAGGAGAAGATGGTTTCTCTATATCTCCTAAAGGAACAATTCGTTTTGGTACCGACTTTGTCAGTGGGTTTTATGACAATCCGACTATAGGGGCCAAATCCAATGGATTTGTTGTGAAGCCGGCATGTTCTACTAACTAGAAACTTAGGAGGGGCATTTCTCCAATTACAACTGACTAGCCCACGAGGGCCCTAAATTAATACAAAAAGTGCAGATAAGGTAGGGGCGTTTTGGGCAAAATTAGCGACGAAGTATCTCGCCGGATGCGAATGATTTTATAAAACTCAGTAGTTTTATTGAGCTAGACCACCTATTGGACTTCAGATCGAGATCGATACATGGGAGCCAGATCTCTGACTTACGATGCCCAGCCGAGGGGCTCCTGGTCGGTTTAACTTTTGTGCACAAAAAGAAAAACGAGGGGGGGATTTGTGTTAATTTGAGTGATGTCATTCCGAACAAAGACTATCGTTTTTCCTAAATTAAGTATCGCGAGAATAGTCCATTTATTAGGTCATCCAAAAATCAAGGAGGGGCATTTCTCTGGCTTAGATATAGGTGATCAAGGTTGGCCCACACTGACATATTTCGGGTAGGGGTAAATTATTGTCAACTCCAGATCGTTTAATAAAAGCCGCTTTAAGTCCCGGATGGATTTTGGCAAACTTTTAGGGAAGTCCTGTAGGCTATGGTAAAAGTCAATGGGAACGTCAATACTACGCTTAAACCGAGTACAGCCCTACTCTGAATTTAGTTTAAAGTACCCTTTTTTGCTTTCATCTTGACGGGTTCCATTTAATTCTATTTCAAATCTACCGATCCTTATTCTATCGGCAAAACCCTACACAATATGGGCTATGATGAACTGGTAAGTCGGGCCCGAGGTTCAGTTCTTTCACTTCTACGGTTCCCCTTCTACATCTCATATTTCCCAATACAGATTTTATCACTGTATTTCTGTTTCTGTGCTGTACATTGTCGCAATGCAATGCGACTTCCACTCAGAACGGTGGTAATTTTAATATTTCTTTGGGGTGTTCGAAGGATAAGGACTAGGGAGGGAGTCTGTGATTGTGCGCCAAAAGCCTATGATGACACAGAGACAGAAATCTGAATGCAAACCCAAACCCAATGTACATATCTCAACCCCTAATATATACACGGCCTAACGAGTCACGATGCCGCGATAAAATAATGTCTGAAAAAGCCAGCGATCAAGTCGCTCTGAAATATTTTGGGTTTTGCCATCGTCCTGTCTGAGGAAAAACATTTTCCAATTCGACATGATTTCAAAGCATTGGGCGCGTGCTAAATGTCACCAATTTTGATTTGGACCTGTTCTTGTGATTATTTTGGACCGTCGTAGGAACAATTTACTGCCCGCGATTGGTTATACTGAGATGATTCCCCATCAATTACTTGTCAGTCCAGGATTAGTTAGCAACCGCGGCTTAGTTATCTGCGCAATCCTATTATCACTGCCGGAGCGAATCGCATCGGTCTCATGAAATGAGTAATTTGGCCTATTCCCGGCTCGACAGAGACACGCGGGTTTACGTTCAACCTGCGGTTCTTATAAATTTGAACAGCCCTAGTAAAGTTTGATATTCTAAAAATTTTCAATGTACACAGTCTGACAAAACCTCGATACGATAAACAAGTCACATGAACCGATCCTGCGTTAGAGCTCGACGTTTGAGCCAACAAGGTGTACGGGTATTAGTAATAAGTCCCTATGCCCGTATGGGCCTTTGACAAAACATGTGTTCTACCGTTCAAATACAGCCATGGTCCCAAAAGGTATTAGGGGCAAAACTATAGTATAACTCAGTACCGCCCTAGGGGCGATATTGTAGTATAATATTTATGTCAAATTTGCTGGTGTTGCACGCGGACCTTGAGTACATTTGAAAATCGCGATATTCCGATGTGATTCCTGGTAAATCGTAAATCTCCGTGAGATGATGTATAACTATACGATACTGCATGAACCCTGTACGATTTAGTTTAGGGGCGATGCGGTTCACCTATTCTCTGTATAATCAGTTGTTTTGATTGAACAGAGCCTAACTGAATTGAAAAAATTTGGTTTGCAAAAAGTCCAAGCTTAATATCATTAAATATAGTGAAACATTGTTAAATGGTACATAAAATTAATGTATGAAGGCAGGTTACCATACAAAATAGTCAAAATCATTAACGAAGAAGAAAGCATTACGGTTAAACCGTGCCAGTCCAAGCCCGAGAAGTCATTCAATTGAAACATGTCGCTGATAACCTCAAATTTATTTGGTCCTAGAAAGTATCATAGTGTCCTGGGTACAGGGCCACGCCTCAGCTCAGAAGCCCGGCCTCTATACCTCAAATTTCCTTAGCTCGACTATAACAGCCAAATTTAATTTGCTCACTCCGGAGCATAACGGGGCCCGCGAAGGCCCATGCTCCTTATCTACATGCATTTCGTTCGACCTCAAGCGCTGTATGAGCGCCAAACATTCAACTAACGTTAACAACTGTACAGAATTTAACGCCCAGTAACTCTTACGTCAAGTTTCCTGACTTATAAGTCGCTGTCAATAAAATTTGATACCGTGATCAGCTCAGGGAAGAGATCTCCGAAGCCCTAACTCAGCTCAATATGCTTGAAAATTTTGGATCCATGACATCCAAATACTGTGTTTAGTATTTGACCTATGATCACGGGGAACCTTAGAGACTTCGACCAAAGTTTGCCTTGTTAAAATTTGCACAAGAACCCCGATCAGAAGTTGGTTATTCCAGGATTTAGCTGGTGTAGCAGTTCTTCAACCATAAGAGAAACCCGTACTGCGGACTGGGAATTCAATTCAATTCTTCAGCTATTTGCTACGGTCAGGTTCGCATATTATATGGATAATGTTTGCAAGTAATTTACCTACACACGCCTAACCTTGGATAAATTAAACCCTCTTTTTATTTATCCTAGCTTCCGTCTGTCATACTTACATCTTCGATCTCGGCCGGGAGCACCAGCTACTACACCTTCACGTGGCACGGAACGCCCACGTGGATTCCTCTTTGAACATCCATGGATCGGAAAAATTTTGTGAGAAAACAACAAGAAAACATGTTGACGAATAATACTAGCTATTATCGGTAAAGTCGACCGAACTTCCTACTGTAGAGGTCAAACTGATTCGTATTTTCGAAAGGTTGGTCCTATCTCGACGATTTTGTCGCTATAATTTTAGTCGCCGTCCAATCGGAGCCGATTTATTGTCGCCTGTAATTTTTGGATTTTCTTTCCAATCGCCAATCGCAAAAGTTTAAAAGTTGGCGAATCTTCGATTACCGTAAACCAAAAGTCTCGTTTCGGAGAGTGGGGCAACAAAAGATCTGTACCTGCAGATCTGGGGCAGAGATTGAAAATTTTGGAATAAATTTCTTTTGTTACCTAAGCCCTACTTAATTTGTTTACGTCTGAGCGCAGACGAGCTCAAACTCAAAACAGTTTCAAACACAAAATATTAAATATTATCATTAAAATTAATAATTATTACATTAAAAATTATGAAAAGATTAATGTGGAACCATTATTAAACTGAAATGCACGATGTGAACCTCGACCCAATTTTCGATATTCAAACCCCATGAAATCAACATGACGACGTCCAAATATTACACTTTTATATGTCTGTCTGACGGTATTACTCGGTGATCGCATGTGCCGCTTGACGTGCCGCCGATGTTTATGTGCCTCGCATAATTTCCATGTCTAGCGTGCAAACATTGCACGTAGTTATCTTTGTCTAGGTGTTTGTATCTATGTTTCTTTTCAGATGACGCCCAGTTCATGGCTGTCTTCAGAGCGTCCTGGAGGGGCACTAGCCACGGGACGCGAACCTCCTCGGGGCAAGGGGCGGGGCACCCCTTGGGAACCTATGACCGAGAAAGCGTCTCCTGGGGCCGCCGCGGGGCTCCAAACGTACCCCCTTGTGCCTCTATGTAACTATATATAACTAAATTCGTAAAACTTACGAATTTAGTCGAATCCTTTGTTTTTATTTTACATATATCTATATATTATTTCTAAATGTCTATGTCTCGTTTTAATTTCCGTTATATATATGCTAATATTGAGGATCGGTAGAAAAAGAATACTATTTCACAAAATAGGGACAACAGGCTCTTGAGTGATAGATTCGCTTAGTCGACGCACTGATACACAAAGGGACGATATAGGGCCTTCCATAAAATATCGTAAGTAGTTGTAAACTCGATAATGGCATTGATTTGGAGGCGATTTAGCACAAGTACGTCATTATTGCAGTTGTAACGGGTTAGGCTGAGCATGTTGCGTCGGAAACAGGACGGGCTTAGGCTCACTTCAGTTCTGGAGATATATATAACTGTAATAAGTGAAAAGAATAACACAACTTTATAACCTCTGGAACGAATCCTCGTTGGAAAGCCCATTGCAGTCTGCACCGAAAAGTATTCGGGGCATGAATTTGAATTTCAAACCTGTAACCGGCTACGGCTCGTTGAAGCCGTTCCTGGTTCGCTCATTTTCCGAAATAATCCGGGTTCGTTATTTCGCGTTTCTGGTTGTTTTCTCTCTAGCTGAACCATTGTATGATGTTTTAATTAAACCAGGTAGATTTGACATTTCAATGTTTGGTTACACCCCAAGAATTTCAGTGTCTCTGCCGTTCTTCATTCAGCGAACAGTCATTGCCGTTCGATGGATAGCGGGCGGCCGAGAAGCCTCTCTTCTCCGGACCGTCGTAATTTTGGCCGTACGTGTTCAACAAATTCAACGTGAATTTTGACCTGGCCGAAGCCCTTAAACGAAGTCAATAGAAACCAAGAAATTGTCTTATGACTAATCCGATTCATCCCGATGCTCTGTCTTGTGCTTCAAACCTTCGACCAAGTGCATGCAAAGATACACAATTATGGTTACCTTGATTTCACATAAAATATCAAACAATCATGACAACCTTGAGAAGCGGTTAGAGTTGCGGACATAAACACGAGCATACGATAGCGATGACGGGCAAAATCATACACATGCAATACGAATCCATTGCGCTACAAGGATCAGGTTTGAACGATGGGGCGTTGGATAAAATTGTGCTAGGGCATTAATAATCACCCTTTCAGGCCTTGTCGAATGCATAACGGACCTTGGTGAGAGTACAGGCTAAAGTAACAGGCCGGAACGGTCCTGTTACAAAATACACATGTGGTTTTCAGTTAAAAAAATTTCGAACAGTGTGTGTATCGATTTTCGCAGTTGAAACATATATAAATGTAATGATTTTAAAATGGTAATCATTTAAATATATAATTTGTAGAAATAAAAATGTATGAATTTCCAATGTTAAAAGGTGTAAAAAATGTTATGGATTTTGCATAAATGATTTATGAATACATATTGGCAGTGTGAGTGTAGCTTCGATGTTTTAATTTTTAATTTAAATTTTCTAAATATAGGACAGTAATATAAAAATATAACTAATATAACCACGTCGGCTAAACGAAAACGAGAAAATTGTTCTTTGATCAGTATGGCACAAGACGTGGTCTTCGGTACATGTTTACTTCCATTAACCGTGTCATATTTGCAGAAAAAAGGTGAACAATATTAAATCCTCTGGCTATACCATGCTTCGCATTGGATTTAATGCAAATACTATATATAAAATATATATTATTATCATTTATCGTCCTATAGCAAATATCCCATGCGAAAATATATACGAATTATATATACAATCTCGATAAATTAATAACTGGTTTAGTTTCATGAAATATCTGCACGAGTTCAAACAATATTCGAAGATTAGAAGTGGCGAACCACCTACATTTTAATGCAAACGATGAATACAGTATACGACAGCTACAATGCGAAATTGTAAAGGTTGGGAAAGTGGCTACACCAGTAATTCGGTGTTTACAGTGACAAAAAGCCTAATCACCTAGACTGACCCGTTGGCGGGCACAGTGCTGCAAATAACCCGTCCCGAAAATCATGTACAATTGCTGCGAAATAAATTTCGAGTAGGTAATGAACCAATAATTAGGTGTACGGTGTTTTCCTGTGTAGGAAATTTTTGGCCACCATGTTCCGTCCATTTTTCGCACATATATTGGATTTTAATGCCTGACCAACATTTTTTGAAAACTTCACCTGAAATAGTTAAAATATATTTTTCATTGCTAAATAAAAATATTTTGCCGCACGATAGATTATGTTTCTTGGTACTGCACTAATTCAAAGTTTTTTACAAGTATGACTCGGGAACTCGCGTGTGGAAATCTATAATTTTTACTGTCTAACCATCGGCGCATAAAGGTGAAATCATTTATCTGCACATCTACTTTTCCAAGTGCAGGAATTAAAACGCTCACGTTTAGGCAAAAATTAAATTTTTGCAGTAACGGTGATATGGTAATACATGATGATGTTCAGAGGTCTAAAGAGGTAGCCTGGGTCAGCGGGGGGAGTCATCTCAGGGAGTAGAAGTCCTTGGAATTAGGTCCTACGGGTGGTCCTAGAAAAAGTGGACTACACTGCACCTCCATTGCACGAGCACTTATTTTTGGCAATTTTTTCCTGTGCGTGCAACTTTTACCCTATTGTTGCAGATTCTTCGTAAATTATTCCTCGCGCCTTAGGCGCATGGAGGACGTCTGTGTGGTGTACAGCGGGGTAGTATTGTCATATCCTCAGGGTAATCCAGGGCCTCAGGATAGGGATGTTGGGGGCCCGAGGCTGCAGGGGTGAGCCTCCCGAACCCTTGCGTTCGGCTTGTTTGATGATATGGTATATTGCACCCGTACACTTATCTAACAAGAACCAATTTACCAAATGATCAACTGTATAGCTACTAGTTTTGGGTCGAAATGGGGGTAGGTACTGCTGCTGTCAAAAAATTTAAGCAAAAAGTTTGAGATTGTGAACACGCCTTTTAGTTGTGACATATTTGCCTAACGACAGCTTTAACCCACCAACGCTTACCCTACCCAATTTCACGGGACTCTGGTACTAGTCTATATATCCCCACAGTCATGTTAAAATTGTTCTAGTAACCATTTTTACTTATTTTATAATGAAACTTTTTTTAATACTTTGTGAAGCGAACTATATGCATTTACCACTATCATTTGAATACCTTACACAGACTACTGCTTTCCCTGAAATTTTACATAGTAATTGTATGAATTTTTTCCTAAACATAAATAGTTACACCGTTACATGTCATCTACTGGATGTTTCTGCTGTTTGCAAATGTTTCGTAAAATCGTGAATTTTATTTGTAAAAGGCAATTTTTAAAACTAGAAAATAAAAACAAAAACAACAACAAAAAAAAAAAAAAAAAAAAAAAAAAACAAACATGACAGAACAATATTTTATTAATTTTGAAATTAAAATTAAAATTTTAGAATCATAAATACCGTTTTCATTTTAATGACACATCACCTTTCTTATATAGCTTTTAATTGCGATTGCGATTTAATTGCGATTTAGCAGGGGGACTGGTCCCCCACTTTTTGAAGTGGCGGGGACAGTCCCTCCACCGTTCAAAATATTATCGTTTAATAAGGCAAGAATTAAAACGATGTTGCATTCCCACATACTGCGATATATCTTAGAATTTTCAGAATCTCTATTCGTACGATAAAAATCCATTCGGTGTAAATATATAACAGTATCCACACACCCATCAATATATATTTTGGCATTTTATGTTTTCACTTTTCTACATTATATAACATTTGTCTAGAGCTGTCCTCTGATGTTGTCCCCCCCTCGCAATTCGAATCGTATCTGCGCTGTTGAATGGTTGTCATGCTATTGTGTAAAGTATAATACAATTTTGTGCAAAATTTGAGACAATTTTGTATAATATGCCAATCAATTCATTTTGAACAAGTTAACACTAAATGTATATAGCTTTGGTCCCCACATCACATGACTGGTATTCACCGAAATATATTTTGTTACAAAGATAAACAACTTAAATAAATAAGCATTACTTTTAGTTCTGACAAGCAAGAAGGAAAACCTAATCCTGGCTGGGTGGAATCTGATTTTTTAAATGAGGTTGCAAAAATATTATATAAGTTGTTGCTTTATTCTGATCAATAGACTGAATCAGAGCAGTCCAGGTATATCTTGATAATGATTCCGAATATTTTTATGGAAATTGGAGATGAAGATGACCGCTCGGTTCAGCTGAGATGCCCCGACTTCCGCTTAGCCAGCATTTCCGGATCTACAAGGTCCAGACTCTCAACTGGAACAACAAGTGGGGTTATCGTAATCGGTTATTTTCACACGTACGGCGCTTAAAATATAATGATGGGTGGCTATTCCAAACTGTACTCGAACACGCAAATTTTATGGAAATTGGAGACGAAGATGGCTCGGTTCAGCTGGCATGCGCCGTCCCTTGCTTAGCCAGCATTTCCGGCTCTACAACGTCCATAGTCGCAACTAAAGCCACAAGTGGGAATATCGTGATCGGTTATTTTCACACGTACTTCGCTCAAAATGAAATGATGGGTAGCTATTGCAGGCTGAACTCGAACACCGATACTTGACTGTCAGAGCCACTGAACCACGATATTTAAGGATCATATAAGAGGGGCTTTTCTTGCTATTTGTTAGCTTTTTTGATATGGTGAGAAATAATTATATATTGGAACACTGGAACACATCGGAACAAATATATGCAAATATCTCGCTTATTGGGTTCTATTAAAACCGAAAGATTAGAATAAATTTATATTGAGCAGACCGTGAATGTAAAGTCCAGCTTTGCTCAACAGCCGCCTATGGTCACTGTATACTTGTTGAATGTGTACCTAAATTAAGTTGATATTCTGTAAAAATTTATAACTTGTCATAATTGAATATTTTAGTTATCAACAATATACCAAAATTCATGACTGTAAATCTATCATATACAACGTATTCAACACCCCGCATAAACTAATGTGTATTGCGTACAATGTTGAACAAACTTTTGCTGCTGTACCGTATTGATCATATATCAGTTGGCACTGAGCCTCGTGTGCAACCAGTATGAAATTTACTAGCAGTCGCCCGATTTTTAGAAAGCTCGTAAAGCAAGGGAATAACAAATTCACGCGACACGACAAACTTTGTTAACGCATGGTTTTTCAATGGAACCTGTATAAAGGGATTGCTCTAGAAATAAATTTTCGTTTTCGATATAAAAAAATTTAAAATTTTAGTTTTCACAAATTTAAAATTTTCGTTTTCGATTTAAAAAATTTAAAATTTTAGTTTTCACAAATTTAAAGTTTTCGTTTTCGATTTCAAAAATTTAAAATTTTAGTTTTCACAAATTTAAAATTTTCGTGTTCGATTTAAAAAATTTAAAATTTTAGTTTTCACAAATTTAAAATTTTCGTTTTCGATTTAAAAATTTTAAAATTTTAGTTTTCAAAAATTTAAAATTTTCGTTTTCGATTTAAAAATTTTAGTTTTCAAAAATTTAAAATTTTCGTTTTCCATTTCAAAAATTTAAAATTTTAGTTTTCACAAATTTAAAATTTTTTAGTCTTTGAGGTTATAGTTTTAAACCGACACACAATCCCGATATTTGTTGTGAGAAAAACCATGATATATTAATTTTATTGCGAAACACAGTGTAGAAAGATAAACGACAACAGTTAACCAATGTATCTATCAGTAGTTGATCGATACTGATTCTTACTTAGACGATAAGACGCCACTAATGTGGGCAATTAATCGCTAAGATTGAACGTTGTTGTTATAGAATAATTTGTGTTAAAATAGGGTTTACCCAGGAAATTCATTATAGTGTCCACATATCTATTTCTCGGTTGGTTAGAAATGGTTAGAGATTTGAAAAAAAACGCGCTTTTATTAGTTTAGAGTGTAGTTTCGTACGATCTAACCGAGTCAATGTATGAACAGAAATTTCGACGCATTGTAAAGTTCTTTGTTTATAGAGTCTTCGCATCACATTACGATAAGCGGTATTGTCGTTTTAGTCATTTTTATGACTTATATCGCTATATTTATACCCTACGTGCCCAAGATCCATCGGCTGAGGCGGTCAGAGGCTCTAGAAGCTAGACCGACAATGTTTTTCAACTTCTTAGTTTTTCTTCATTTGCCTTAAAATTTTTATAATGGCGCACCGAAAACTCACGGGGATCGGGGTCTGGAGTCTCAGCGGAGCAACTATGGTGTAGGCGGTCCGCCTTTAGGAGGGAAACGGTAAACAACCTTTACACATCTCCAGGAACATGAATGATTTTTATGTATTTACGCGTTTAATATTGAAGTCATAATCACTGATAACTGTCGTATAAAATGAAAGTTTAAGTTTAGTTTAAGTTTAATTTTCTGGTCATTATTCATCTATTTAGCATAGAACCCGTATTTAAAGAGATTTTCGAAAACCTTTAATACGTCCTTTAGATATTTGATTTTATAGCGATCAGATGATAGATCATGATATCAATCAACAGTAGTAATAATATTGAATGAGTTGCGATTCGAACGGGTGAAGACTTTGATCTTCACTCGCGTCGTTTTAAACCGGTTTGAACGTTAGAATTGGGCAAAAGGTTTCGAAAAGATTTTAAGAACAGCCCGATCAAGTTGAAACTAAACGAACACCGCCACTGCAATGGGACCAACCCATCTTTCCAAAATAGAACTACGGGACTCCAATGAAGGAGAATAGTATATTTTTATGAGTTACCAATTATGAATCCATTATCTAAGACGTATCTGTTTGAAGAGTACATGATCTTTCGTTTAATTCTATTTATTGTTTGTTCGATATACTAAATTAGCTATATTTGTATAACTATTAGATATAATTGTGGCGGGCCTGAAAAAGACAGAAAAAGGCTAAACCTAAGTCCATATCAATGCCAATTTTTAAAACCGGTGTATTGTTAAATAGATGTAAAAGTCGACTTTTGCCAAATTTGATAATTTTTATTTCTGAAATTTCAGTCGTTTATTTGGACGACTTTTTTTTCATTTCGTTATCAAATGTGAAGAAAGCAAAAAAATAATCAGCGACGTAGCCAGAAATTTCCGGTGGAAGAGGTAATTCGTGACTAGTTAGTTGTTCAAAACAGGTGCTTTCCGAAAATTTTTGCTACCCCACACCCGTAAAAATGAGGTTGTTCACTGAGCTTTGATTTGGTTATCAATTTTAAGGTGGTACTCAGCATTTTCCAATGCAATTTTAAATGTATAATTATAGAATAATTAGTAAATCTACGTTAATATAGATGCTTTTATAACTTTGTAGTTTCAAAATTTTGAGCTGTTACTTCTTGCAAAACTCCATTAGAGCTAGCTTCCATATTTGGCTTGTGAGAAGACCTAGTCAATAAATCAATACGATACGATTAGAAAATGGTCGTGGTATTCTATAATTGAAGAAAATATATTCAAATATAAGACATACAAACCATCAGAATTATAATAAATTTTTATCACAATGGGGACAACGCACCGTGACATGCCGTTCAGCATGCATTTTGGGGACAACGCACCGTGACATGCCTTTCGGCTATTGTTGCATGAATTGAGCAGTGACATCCGTTTCATCAAAATATTATCCACCCTTGTCAATAATAAGTATAAGTTTATTATAAATTTTATATTTTAAATGGTGCTCTATAATGCAAGAGTGAACTTAAGATGCGCCCCCAACCATCCTCTTTTGACACCATATACAAAACGTTGTTAGCGAACAAAACTCGGATTTCAATAGCCGTATCCAATTTCGACATTTTTCTGTTCCATAACGGTATTAGCGAATGCAATTCGGTCCCAGTACTTTAACACCAGTGTGTTCGGGAACATTTCCAACTTATAATGTATGGAATATGAAACGGACTGATTTCCGTTCCTTAACGCAAAAATAAAATTTGTGTTCAGTGTACAACTGAACGGCAATCGCTTTTGTCAAAAGAGGATGGTAAGGGTCGCAGCTTAAGTTTACTCATGCATAATTAAATACACTTTACAAATTAGTTTTCAGGTTTATATTACGAAATAATATCGTGTGCTAATATATATATTATTTTAACTATTTTATAAAACTTATATTGTTTGATAAAATAGGACTTCGAAGAATCCTAGGTTAATCTAATTGTATATATTATATTTTAATATTATAAATTTTAATAGAGACTCGCAACAATAATAACAGCCCTAGTATATAATGACTAAAAGATGTCATAACATCGCTTTCATTTTGTTGTAATAAAATCACAAATAATATCAATCAATCAATCAATCAGCAATAAATAAATAAATCAATCAATCAATCAATCAATTAACCTATCGATGTGTCTGTTCATGACTAAGTGTTGGACTTTCTCTCGCTCAACTACAACTAACTCGCTGCTCAGTGTCGGAAGAATTTCTTCGGCTCGCCTTGTTATTTTGTATCTCGAAATCATTGCCACACTCGCCATTGTGGTCGATGGTATGATGACCGATGTAGAGGCGACTCTAAATCATCAAAATGAACGGGAAGGAGGATTGCCGGTTAGCAAGGACCGGACTCGCTATACAGGGCACCAGCGGGTCAACCTTAATAATAATCTGAACCAAGACAATCAAAATAACAACAATGTCGAATGTGATAACGATATGTCGGAGGCTGAAGTGATGCGATTGATACACGAACGCTACTCAGCGTCACATAAACTGCCAACTGAAACCGGGTCAACTGTGGTACAGGTAAGGTTGGAAGTTCTTAACGCTTAAGAAAAAATGTTTAGTTGATTTGCCAGAGAAAGTTCAATTTTATACTGTGTTTATGCATAGTTGGCAAGTTACATCAATCGACAGCTGCCAAATGAAACCGATTGACCTGTGGTACAGGTAAGGTTGGAAGTTCTTAACGCTTAAGAAAAATGTTTAGTTGAGTTGCCAGAGAATGTTCAATTTTATACTGTGTTTCTGAATAGGTGGTAAGTTACATCAATCGACAGCTGTCAACTGAAACCGGGTGTCCTGTGGTACATTTAAGGTTGGAAGTTCTTAACGCTTAAGAAAAATGTTTAGTTGAGTTGCCAGAGAAAGTTCAATTTTATACTGTGTTTCTGAATAGTTGGCAAGTTACATCCATCGAGAGCTGCCAACTGAAACCGGGTCAACAGTGGTACAGGTAAGGTTGGAAGTTCTTAACGCTTAAGAAAAAATGTTTAGTTGAGTTCCCAGAGAAAGTTCAATTTTATACTGTGTTTCTGAATAGTTGGCAAGTTACATCAATCGAGATCTGCAAACTGAAACCGGGTGACCTGTGGTACAGGTAAGGTTGGAAGTGCTTAAAGATTGGAAAAGACAGTGGAGTCGCCAGAAAAAGTTTTATTTTATACTGTGTTCCGGTTTGTTAGTAACTTACATCAATCGGAAATTTATGCTTAGACTACTGCAGTATGTGCCAAACATGATTGTAAAATCAGAGGCTGTTTTTATTTACATAGTCAAATTCAAATCGTATTTGAGTGTTAACTATTAGAATGAAATGTGAACACGGCTTTATACAGTAGGTGTACAGTTTGATCATATCGGATCGGATCGAATGTAATGTGAACACGGCCTTATGCCGTTGGTGTACAGTTTGAGGGTATTGGATCGTATCGAATGCATTGCGAACACGGCCTTATACAGTAGGTGTACAGTTCGATCGGATCAGATCGGAGCGAATGTAATTTAAACACGGCTTTATACAGGGTATACAGTTTGATCGGATCGGATCGGATGCAATGTGAACAAGGCCATAGAGGTAGATTTTGAAATTAAAATTGAACAGTGCATGCAAAATTTGTTTTGACTTTTGTACGATACATAAACCGTTCTACTGCATATGAGAGAATGTACTTCAATCTTTTTCGTGCATTTAAGATTTATTACACTAATATTCGTACAAATACGTAAATACTATACATAGTTAGGTTAAAATGTTGTCGTGCATTTAAGATTTATTACACTAATATTCGTACAAATACGTAAATACTATACATAGTTAGGTTAAAATGTTGTGCATTTAAGATTTATTACACTAATATTCGTACAAATACGTAAATAATATACATAGTTAGGTTAAAATGTTGTCGTGCATTTAAGATTTATTACACTAATATTTGTACAAATACGTAAATACTATACATAGTTAGGTTAAAATGTTGTCGTGCATTTAAGATTTATTACACTAATATTCGTACAAATACGTAAATACTATACATAGTTAGGTTAAAATGTTGTCGTGCATTTAAGATTTATTACAGTAATATACGTACAAATACGTAAATACTATACATAGTTAGGTTAAAATGTTGTCGTGCATTTAAGATTTATTACACTAATATTCGTACAAATACGTAAATACTATACATAGTTAGGTTAAAATGTTGTCGTGCATTTAAGATTTATTACAGTAATATACGTACAAATACGTAAATACTATACATAGTTAGGTTAAAATGTTGTGCATTTAATATTTATTACACTAATATTTGTACAAATACGCAAATACTATACATAGTTAGGTTAAAATGTTGTCGTTCATTTAAGATTTATTACACTAATATTTGTACAAATACGTAAATACTATACATAGTTAGGTTAAAATGTTGTCGTGCATTTAAGATTTATTACACTAATATTCGTACAAATACGTAAATACTATACATAGTTAGGTTAAAATGTTGGTGTTATCCCGGTTAAGTTGTGTACGCCCAAATAAACGTAGATATAATAAATGTGTCATTATAGCGATTTTTGGTTCACCACAAACACAACGGCACTCTAGTGCATATATGGGCGCAAACTCAGTGCGATATGTGTCGACATCCCTCCCGGACCTTCGCCGATCCTAGAAATATGTCTGGGAATGACGAAGTAGGTCGTCCCATTCAGAAATATATCAAGTTGGTCAATAATATTGCTATATATAGAAATATGTCAAGCTTCCCCACAGAAATCTGCCAAGTTGGTCAATCATAATCATGCATTATGTATATACAAAAACATGCCTGTGGTGCCTGACATGTAGGTTGACCTCCAAACATCTAATAAGGTAAAGCGTTTAATAAACCCATGGTACCCAGCAAGCACATAACCGTACAATTTAAGTACGATGGTGCACTGTCCCTTACCCACCCCAGCCCAGTTTTTTTGAACTGACTGTGCACCGTCGTCATCTTCCAGATATTTTTTATCGCACCCCCTCCACCCAAAATTTTTGCGAGTCTTGCGTCCCTGAGTGCATAGGACTTGACTTAAACATATACATATATACCGTAGTAGTAAGTCTCTTAGGTTAAAATTGATGCCCAAGACATATAGGAAATAAGCGAAACGACAGCCATCTTCGACGTCGACATCCTGTTCAGTCAACTAAGGCTGGATCGAAACCTCAATTTTTCGGCGCATCATTTTTGTAACCAAAGTATACTGTTGCAGTAAGTATCTAATTTTAGGTTGAAATTCATGTCCAAGGCATATCGAAAATAAGCGAAACGACAGCCAGCTTCGAAGCCGACATCCTGTTCAGCCAACTTAGGCTGGACCGTAACCTCAATTTTTCGGCGCTTCATTTTGTAAGCAAAGTATACTGTTGTAGTAAGTGTCTAATTTTAGGTCGAAATTCATGTCCAAGGCATATCGGAAATAAGTGGAACGACAGCCAGCTTCGAAGCCGACATCCTGTTCAGCCAACTAAGGCTGGACCGTAACCTCAATTTTTCGGCGCTTCATTTTGTAAGTAAAGTATACTGTTATAGTAAGTGTCTAATTTTAGGTCGAAATTCATGTCCAAGGCATATCGGAAATAAGCGAAACGACAGCCAGCTTCGAAGCCGACATCCTGTTCAGTCAACTATGGCTGGATCGAAACCTCAATTTTTCGGCGCTTCATATTCACCCTAAGGTACAACTGGAGCTGAAGTTAAAATTATATATGCCAAATTACTGCTCCGGTCGTAACAGTGGCTGTTTGTACTAGCTATGTCATTTGTAGCTAAATTTACCCTAAGGTACAACTGCAGCTGAAGTTAAGATTATATATGCCAAATTATTGTTCCAGTCGTAACAGTGGCTGTTTGTACTAGCTATGTGATTTGTAGCTAAATTCACCCTAAGGTACAACTGGAGCTGAAGTTAAAATTATATATGCCAAATTACTGCTCAGGTCGTAACAGTGGCTGTTTGTACTAGCTATGTGATTTGTAGCTAAATTTACCCTAAGGTACAACTGCAGCTGAAGTTAAGATTATATATGCCAAATTATTGTTCCAGTCGTAACAGTGGCTGTTTGTACTAGCTATGTGATTTGTAGCTAAATTCACCCTAAGGTACAACTGCAGCTGAAGTTAAAATTATATATGCCAAATTACTGCTCCGGTCGTAACAGTGGCTGTTTGTACTAGCTATGTCATTTGTAGCTAAATTTACCCTAAGGTACAACTGCAGCTGAAGTTAAAATTATATATGCCAAATTATTGCTCCGGTCGTAACAGTGGCTGTTTGTACTAGCTATGTGATTTGTAGCTAAATTTACCCTAAGGTACAACTGCAGCTGAAGTTAAAATTATATATGCCAAATTATTGCTCCGGTCGTAACAGTGGCTGTTTGTACTAGCTATGTGATTTTCAGCTAAATTTACCCTAAGGTACAACTGCAGCTGAAGTTAAAATTATATATGCCAAATTACTGCTCCGGTCGTAACAGTGGCTGTTTGTACTAGCTATGTCATTTGTAGCTAAATTTACCCTAAGGTACAACTGCAGCTGAAGTTAAGATTATATATGCCAAATTATTGTTCCAGTCGTAACAGTGGCTGTTTGTACTAGCTATGTGATTTGTAGCTAAATTCATCCTAAGGTACAACTGGAGCTGAAGTTAAAATTATATATGCCAAATTACTGCTCCGGTCGTAACAGTGGCTGTTTGTACTAGCTATGTCATTTGTAGCTAAATCTTATAAGGTACAACTGCAGCTGAAGTTAAAGATTATATATGCCAAATTATTGTTCCAGTCGTAACAGTGGCTGTTTGTACTAGCTATGTGATTTGTAGCTAATATAAGGTACAACTGGAGCTGAAGTTAAGAAATTATATATGCCAAATTACTGCTCAGGTCGTAACAGTGGCTGTTTGTACTAGCTATGTCATTTGTAGCTAAATTTACCCTAAAGGTACAACTGCAGCTGAAGTTAAGATTATATATGCCAAATTATTGTTCCAGTCGTAACAGTGGCTGTTTGTACTAGCTATGTGATTTGTAGCTAAATTCACCCTAAGGTACAAATGGATCTGAATTTAAAATTATATATTCCAAATTAATGCTCCAGTCGTAACAGTGTCTGATTGTACTAGCTATGTCATTTGTAGCTAAATTTACCCTGAAGGTACAACTGCAGCTGAGAGTTAAGATTATATATGCCAAATTATTGTTCCAGTCGTAACAGTGGCTGTTTGTACTAGCTATGTGATTTGTAGCTAAATTCACCCTAAGGTACAACTGGAGCTGAAGTTAAAATTATATATGCCAAATTACTGCTCCGGTCGTAACAGTGGCTGTTTGTACTAGCTATGTCATTTGTAGCTAAATTTACCCTAAGGTACAACTGCAGCTGAAGTTAAGATTATATATGCCAAATTATTGTTCCAGTCGTAACAGTGGCTGTTTGTACTAGCTATGTGATTTGTAGCTAAATTCACCCTAAGGTACAACTGGAGCTGAAGTTAAAATTATATATGCCAAATTACTGCTCCGGTCGTAACAGTGGCTGTTTGTACTAGCTATGTCATTTGTAGCTAAATTTACCCTAAGGTACAACTGCAGCTGAAGTTAAGATTATATATGCCAAATTATTGTTCCAGTCGTAACAGTGGCTGTTTGTACTAGCTATGTGATTTGTAGCTAAATTCACCCTAAGGTACAACTGGAGCTGAAGTTAAAATTATATATGCCAAATTATTGCTCCGGTCGTAACAGTGGCTGTTTGTACTAGCTATGTGATTTGTAGCTAAATTTACCCTAAGGTACAACTGCAGCTGAAGTTAAGATTATATATGCCAAATTATTGTTCCAGTCGTAACAGTGGCTGTTTGTACTAGCTATGTGATTTGTAGCTAAATTCACCCTAAGGTACAACTGGAGCTGAAGTTAAAATTATATATGCCAAATTACTGCTCCGGTCGTAACAGTGGCTGTTTGTACTAGCTATGTCATTTGTAGCTAAATTTACGCTACGGTACAACTGCAGCTTAAGTTAAAATTATATATGCCAAATTACTGCTCCGGTCGTAACAGTGGTTGTTTGTACTAGCTATGTGATTTGTAGCTAAATTTACCCTAAGGTACAACTACAGCTGAAGTCAAAATTATATATGCCAACTTACTGCTCCGGTCGTAACAGTGGCTGTTTGTACTAGCTATGTGATTTGTAGCTAAATTTACCCTACGGTACAACTGCAGCTGAAGTTAAAATTATATATGCCAAATTATTGCTCCGGTCGTAACAGTGGCTGTTTGTACTAGCTATGTGATTTTCAGCTAAATTTACCCTAAGGTACAACTGCAGCTGAACTTAAAATTATATATGCCAAATTACTGCTCCGGTCGTAACAGTGGTTGTTTATACTAGCAATGTGATTTGTAGCTAAATTTACCCTAAGCTAAAACTGCAGCTGAAGTTAAAATTATATATGCCAAATTATTGCTCCGGTCGTAACAGTGGCTGTTTGTACTAGCTATATGATTTTCAGCTAAATTTACCCTAAGGTACAACTGCAGCTGAAGTTAAAATTATATATGCCAAATTACTGCTCCGGTCGTAACAGTGGTTGTTCGTACTAGCTATGTGATTTGTAGCTAAAATTACATAAGGTACGACTACAACCTGAGTTAAAATTATGTATAGCAATTATTTCAAGCCATGTGGTGGTAAAAATGTTGCCCAGACGACATGCAGGATCCAGGTCGGAAACTCAGGAAAACATTCATGACTGTATGATAGCTGCAGATTCCGATATGACAATTATCTCATCTAACAGACTCCAGCAAGCGAACTGAGGTTTACACAGAGTTTTGTTAAAACATTACTTAAAATGCAAATAATCATTATAGTGATAATAACTACATTCTGAAATCAGTTTGCTTGTCATTATCTCTTGACAACCTATTGTTTTATGGCCATAGTTACGCAGAGTGAAACCAAACCAAACTTTTTTTACAATTCAAAAACAAGAGGAGACCTACCCATTTTTGAACAAAACAATATAAATAGTCGCAATGAACAGTGTAAAGCATTCTGGTTCGAATTAGAAATTAATTTAGGTTTAGGCTTTGTAGAACGGAATAGGTGGTAAAGGTGGAGGTGATTCAGTAGTACAGGCTTAGAGAGATCAACTAGTCGCACCCACCACACATTTTCGGATTAGATAAATATATCCGAGCTTATGACCCTAAACACCTTATTTTTATTAAGAAAAAAACTGAAATTTAACCCCCCCAAGTTTGGCTTGGGAAAAATTCATTTGAAAACCCTAAAGTTTATTACTTTTGTTGGGCCTTGTTGGGTCTGACCAACCATAATTTACGGAACCGGTGCTGTCCGAACCTATCGGCTATTAGTATGCATGCTACAGCTTTCGAACAACCTAATACTAATGCAGAATTAGGAAACTCCGCGATGCCCCGTGTTTATCATAAGAAAAAGCTCCAATTTCACCAACGATTTCTTTCAGAAAAGTTGTCTGTTTTTTTCAGTGAGCAGTGATCCGTTCGTCATGGATTATATATAATTGTAGTTCAGTCACATCCCTTGTTTCTGAAGAGGATTTTTTGATGGTAGAAAGCTATAGTTTTACAAAATTAAGACATTCCTGAAACAAAATTATGTTTACGTTTAAATACATTTTAAACCGTACCATCAGAGCTGAAGATATCGGTAAAATGATGATATAAAAATTAATTAATTACCTTTTTTCAAAAAATGTTCAAATCTTTTCGGCATTTTATTACACGACTCGCCACGACAACCAACGTAACGTTGGGTTTTGCGGAAATTACGACGGGTTTTGTAAATAAACACTAGCTTTATTTTACATACAACATATATATCATATACGTTCGTACAACAAGGTTATTCCCATATGTATCAAAATCCTAAATACAAAACCATCAGATACTCGAAAAAATTCTGTCTTTGCTTTTCATTTCTTGAGTTGTTTGATTCTAATCGATTGCCTGGAATGCCAGTTGAGGGAAGCTCACAACGCTCATTCATCAATAGCCATACAAACCTTGACATACTGAAAAACATTCTGATTCTTCGTTGCATTGCTTCCGGTGTTTGAGGGAAGCTCACAACGCTCATTGATAAATAAACCTTCAGATACCGGAAAACATTCCGTTTCCGCTCTTCATTTTTTCAGTTGTTTGAGCCTAATCGATTGCTTGGAATGTGTGTTGAGGGAAGCTCACAACACTCATTGATAAATAGCCATGCTAACCTTCAGATGTTGGAAAACATTCCGTTTCTGTTCTTCATTTCTTCAGTTGTTTGAGCCGAATCGATTACCTGGAATGTCAGTTGAGCGAAACTCACAACACTCATTGATAAATACTTTCAATCAAACTGCCTGGTGAAGCTAACTGCCGACTTGAAAATACCTTAAAGCGTGTTCACACGCTCAAACTTTTTGCTCAAATTTTGATCAAAATTTGAGCTCAAATTTTGATCAAATTTTGATCAAAATTTGAAAGCATCTTTTTTGCATTTTTTGTAAGTTCGAATGTGTGAACACTGTTCAAACTTTTCAAGGATATTCTTGTAGCCAATCAACGAGGAGATGCATTACTTGAAAAAGTTTGAGCTCAAATTTTGTTCTCAAATTTTGAAATATCGCAATTTTTCGTTAAAAATTTACCGTCAAATTTTTATCAAAATTTGATCAAACCTTGAGCTCAAAATTTGAGCTGAAAATTTAAGCAAAAAGTTTGAGCGTGTGAACACGCCTTTTAGTTGTGACATATTTGCCTAACGACAGCTTTAACCCACCAACGCTTACCCTACCCAATTTCACGGGACTCTGGTACTAGTCTATATATCCCCACAGTCATGTTAAAATTGTTCTAGTAACCATTTTTACTTATTTTATAATGAAACTTTTTTTAATACTAATTGCCGAGGGGGGGACGACATCAGAGGACAGCTCTAGACAAATGTTATATAATGTAGAAAAGTGAAAACATACAATGCCAAAATATATATTGATGGGCGTGTGGATACTGTTATATGTTTACACCGAATGGATTTTTATGGTACGAATAGAGATTCTGAAAATTCTAAGATATATCGCAGTATGTGGGACTGCAACATCGTTCTAATTCTTGCCTTATTAAACGAGATAATATTTTGAACGGTGGAGGGACTGTCCCCGCCACTTCAAAAAGTGGGGGACCAGTCCCCCTGCTAAATCGCAATTAAATCGCAATCGCAATTAAAAGCTATATAAGAAAGGTGATGTGTCATTAAAATGAAAACGGTATTTATGATTCTAAAATTTTAATTTTAATTTCAAAATTAATAAAATATTGTTCTGTCATGGCCTTTTACAAATAAAATTCACGATTTTACGAAACATTTGCAAACAGCAGAAACATCCAGTAGATGACATGTAACGGTGTAACTATTTATGTTTAGGAAAAAATTCATACAATTACTATGTAAAATTTCAGGGAAAGCAGTAGTCTGTGTAAGGTATTCAAATGATAGTGGTAAATGCATATAGTTCGCTTCACAAAGTATTAAA
>JASANE010002860.1:0-11110 GCA_030248225.1 Trileptium ribeirensis
TACTCTATCAAAGCTAATAAAAAACTATGCCACATATTCAAATTTGCATTCGTCCCAAAGCAAATATAGCAACATCACCAAAACAGTACAAATAATGCTTATTAAGTTGGATCGCTAACAAGGTACATAACGAGTTCAAAGTAACTCATAATGAATCGACTATATTTCACTCATTACCCTGGTTCTCTGCCGCAATACTTTTATCTTGCTTCAGTTAATAATTTATCATGCGTGCATTAGAGACGATTACTAGTAGCTTGCAAGTAAGGACGAAACACAACGACCGTGGTTTTAGTTTTGAGTTATCATTTTGTTTTACCACCTGTAACAGGCTGTGTTTGATGCATATACCACCCTGAAACCTATCGAACCCTGGACCAAATTGAAAATCCTAAAATCTCGTCGATCCTAATCCCATCGAAAACAATCAAAAATGTTTGTTCTAGTTTCTAGATAATCATACTATCGTGTTCAGCATACCGAAAAACCTATGTAGACAATTATTCTTGATGAGCAGTACACTATACGTAACCAAACAGCTGAAGACAGTCTATGTTTTGAAAATCGGGTTCATTGCACCTAAATACATTAAAAAGACATGAAATATGCAAGCTTGTACACCCTAGATAACCAAATCATTCCATTCAGCATACCGAAAAAACCTCTATAATATAGACTATTTTTAATTCCATGTACCAAACTAGGGAAGATCGACTATATTCTTGAAATCGGGTTCATTGACTCTGAACCCGATGAAAACGTCTGAAAATACATAATATACTCGTGCTCGTCTTCACATAACCTAACCAGCGTATTCGGTCTACTGGAAAACCTATTCAGACAATTCGTGATGACCTGTATGCAATACGTAACCGAACAGCTGAAAACAGACTATATTCTGGAAAGCGGGTTTATTTACCCTGAACCTATTGGAAACTTATGAAAAAACATGAAGTATCACGCTAGACTCTAGCTATCTAAACCATTGTATTCAGGCTTCAGAAATACCTATGTCTAGTCCATTTATGAAGCCCGGCATGCAATACGTACATAATCAGACTAACGAAAATATGTACTACATTTTGGAAATCGGGTTCATTGAGCCTAAAAACCCCGAAACACCATGAAAAGGTATAATATAGCAAAGTTGGACTCTGTATAGCAAAATCATCGATTGATAACCTAATAGGAACTCTTTTTACGATAAAAACACGGAGTAACACTGTGAAATCTGTTAAAAATCGCTATTCCTGGTAAAGGGTCGACGAACCATATTCGGGCCCACGGCGCCCAGGCAGTGGTCCCACAAAAAACGTGCTCAGCTACAATGCGAAGCCCGCGGTGCTAGATATAGGCCGCGAAACAGTAGTACACGTATGGACAGACATAGCAAGCAAAGAACATTTAAAAATATGTTTTTGTCATTTGCTTCAGACGATGGGGTCGGAGCTGTTCGCGTTCAACTAAAGGGCACATCGTCATCACTTTTCGTCGAAAAAAAATTTGTCGAAATCCGTCCATCCAAAAATTTTTATGAATGACAGCGACAGACGAGAAAAATAAATTTTCACGATTTTTCCCCTTAGCGCCATCAGTGGAAACTCCGCTCGCTTCACTCGCTGCGTTTCAAGGACACTATAATATAAGCTGCTGTTGTTTGTTACAGCCTCTTTCGGTCTCACCCCCACTTTTTGTTGTGGAGCCCCCTGTTTTGAAAGTGGTCGGTTGAAGCGATGACAATAATTCCAACCACAACCCTTGAAACTGAAAGCGACTGAACTACATGTCATCCTCCGCATAATTATTAAGTTTGAATTTATTGTTTTAACTTAGTCTCCTACTCCCCGAAATCACGGGGTAAGGTCGAAATCGCTCGTTATATCCAACACGGGTTTATTTACATCGGCATACTTAAAAATGTTGTACATGTTATACTCTTTGTTTACACATTTCTGTTAGTATTTATAAATAATAATTATTTAGGTGTTTCGTTAAACAATGACAAGTTGATAATGTGGTCCGGAGATGCTGTAGCCATGTATACGATTTCAGATAGCACAGGTATTAATTGTTTTGATTTGGCTGATGTTGATATGCACTTTTTAAGTTGAGAAAGTTTTCTGAGAGTTTGATTGTATTAGTTTTATAAATTTTCAGGCAAACTACGCACAATGATTTATCGGCATAATTGGCAAAAAAGATCAGATTGCTTCAAAAACATCAATAAACAAAACTTATTTTTCGTAATGATTTTAGGAATCGTAATAAAACAGACGGATATCCAGATGGTCTGAGTTTTTGAGCATTTTAGTAATTAATAATTTCAAAACAAATACGCTTCACTTTCGCAATTATTTATTGGGAGGATGTTAATAAAATCTGTCAGTTTTTAACAAATTCTATGCATTTAATCAGGCATGCTCAGCCGTTAAGAACCTCTCTGAAGCAGGAGTGTATTAGAGAAAACCTTTAAAACCCGTTTTTGTGGCAAAACAATTGTTAATAACTGAATGTTGCTTAAAATTAACGGATAATGTAGTTAAAGGTATTTGCAATAATGTATTTTCCTGCACTAAATAAATATTTCAAGGTAGCTTATGACTGGCGTTGTATGCTTGCTAGATGTATCAGCTGTTTGCTATCTACATATTGGCTGGCCACCGCTCCAAGTGTGGGGCGTAATAATGTTACGTGACCGTGTCTAAAAAACGAGCGCTATCCGGTTGTGTCTTTTGGCAAAAGTTTGGGCTCCCCTGGCCAAATGTCACCTTTCAAAAATTTTTGTTTCCTAGAAAAACACCCAACTAACATAAAACTAAAAAAAATTTTCCCAAATTCATTTTGTAAGATTAAAAATTCTATTAAATCAAAATTCGTTGAAAACTTGTGTTACCCTAAATAGAAACATTTAGTAGTGTTTTTGAGTCCATTTAATAACAATATTAGTTAGCGTTTCTCGTTTAAGACACAGAATTTTGAAAATGTTTAAATTTTGAAGCCCCGGTTAAACCAGACGCTCCGCTTTATGCCACCTGTTAGCGAACCATGTGCCCCCAGGTTCATTCCCAGTGACAGAATATTCAGCGCGTGGACGAACGATTTCGGTATATTTTTTCAATATTCACATCTTCATTCCGCCATATTTTTACCAGCGTAATCAAACCGCCAACGTTTTAGTAATAAATCCGATATTTTTGTTAATATTCCAAATGTCAAGTTTGCCGTGTGCTAATTATTTCTGACACTGTATGAAACACTAAAAATGTTTGTGCAACAAGTACAAGCGCTTGAACATTGTAAATTATGGCATAGATAACAGATAAATCCCTCTAGTGCGATATTTCCTCCTAAAAGTAAACATGTACCGCGCCTAGGAAAGAGTGGTTGGATGTTACTTTTTGTAAGGCTGTAGAAAGGTTATGTATAGTTACCATGAAATAACTGAAACCGAAATTAGCCAAAAGCAACAACCGGAACTGTTAATCTAAAATGGGACTGGAACTTCTTCTTTTCCACCAGCTTTTATCTCACTTGGTCGCGGGGTCGTGGCTCGTCCAACAAGGCATCGGTTGGATCGCATGTGACACTATTCGTCCGGTCAAGCGCCTTATCGTTATGGTGATGTGAAGCTGGTTAACAGTAAGAGTGAACAGATATCTTGTAGATAATACAAGTTTTGGCGCACAAACGTTAAGACAGAGCGAATGATTGCTTTATAAAACACAACTGTATCATTTAATATTTCGTTTTTGAGCAGTTTGTGTAATTTAGATTTTCAGTGACATTGCATTTCGAGAAACAAAATCTAAGCTGTATTGTATGTTTTGATATAGTACTTTCTGCGCTTATCATCACTGTCAAACAAAAGCAAAAAGATTTATGTTTTAAAGTTCTGTCATTTTGCTTTGTTTTAACACGGCCCTATCAAATAATTATTTTAGCCCACATCGGGTAGATGTAAGTTTTCCTGCTCTTGACCTCCTTTATTTGAGTTTGAATCTAATCTCACTTCCATCCTACCAAGACGGGTAACCTGAACCCAAATCAATGATGAAGGCATTTTGTGGCGTGCAGGATAATTGCGACGCCACAGCATTTTTGTTTTAACCAGAATAACCGTCGCACTACAAAGACACTAACCATCAGAAATGACCGACGCTCACCCGCTGTTCACACTATGGCAGAATGATCGAATAGGCAAGTGCCAATTTCGAAAGCTTAAGGACAGCCTTTGTTTCAGTCAAAAGATAACAAGCACAGTAATCGACAGAAATAATAGTGACCCTTTCGAATGAACGAACATTCAACAAAATTTGTTCTCGAACAACACTCGAGCACTTTTCGAATAAATTTCGAACAGTTCTCGAACATACATATTTTATAAAGGCGTTCCAAAATTTCGAACACATATAGAACAAAAAAGTTGAATTTATCGAAGGAACTTTGATCAAACATTGAACGAACAGCATTCATTACTGACTAGCACTAATAAACCATATACGGACTGTAATGGAATTGAACATACAGATAGTACCCGCCACTAATGACGTCTGCTCGCTCGTTGTTAACGCTATTACAACACTGCTTGGTTGAAATTTCAAAGACACTTTTGACACGCCCTGAAACTTTGGTATAAGATAAAATAAGCTGACCTCTGACCGTGGTGTTATAATACAGGCTACAAGTCACAAGTGTCTTTAACGATTAGAGTGCTGGACAGTGAACGCAGCTTATTCTTATCTTTAAGCGAATACGATTCTGACGCTCTAGATGCTGATCCAAAACGATTATCTTGTCTTGTTCGGCTTTTTCCTTACTTCTTTAATATTGTTATATTTGTCGCATTGTAATCAATGTATTTTCGAGTGGAAAACCGAATATCAAACTCTGTGTAAAAAACGTGCAGATACAGCCAGAGTTTAACATCATGACATTCCTTGTAAGCGTTTATAACTAAATAAATCTTTACAGTAACGCATAGGGCTTGTTCAACATTCACCTTCTAAGACGATGCTGAAGGGGAGTGTCTTTTCATTCCTTGAAATGGTTATATATTATTTTTCTTTTATTAACTATGTCTATCTTAATTTTATTAGGAAGAATGTGCTTACGCGGCTAATCGGCTTTCGACATAATATATATGTCCGTGTGGCGACTTGTTTTGTAAACCCTTGTGCCACTAAAGTTTCTGCAATGTTTTATGTAGCCAGAAAGAAATTTTGGCACACCGACTGACCACAACATTATGTATAGTCTCTTAGGAGTTGTGATTAGAAAACCTGGTATTCTTGCGGCAGCGATCGTCCCCATTGTTATATTTTGATGGACTAACCGCCGCCGATGTAACAGTAAACGAGGTATAATTTGCTTCGGCGATTTTAAGTTCCATGGCTCCAGACACTGTCGGAGACTGTTAGAATCACTGAAACGAGACGCCAACTTTGAACCGACAGGTATAATACCCGCCCAAAATGACCGTCGCTCGCTCGCGACTCGCTCGAAATAAATTCGTTCTAAAAATAAAATTTGCTATTTATATATGTAGTTCCGAAATTTTCAACGAGCCACTCGCTTGCAGCTTGTTCGAGACTCGCTCGCTCGAAATGCGACAGTCATTTTTGGCGAGTACTGTATTTAAGCAAAAAAACAGCTTTTGATTGCTTTTTTGCTATTGGAGATGTCCGATGACGCTCATGGGCAGTTCCTATTGGTTTGCGTTGCCGCATGCGTGTATTTCGAGGATAATCGACCATGAGTTCGTTTCCACGTAAGCTGTCCATCACGCTGGCAACGATATCTGCATGTGCTGGCCCGTTGCCATACGTTTGTTGTGTACTGATGCAACCTGCAATGTAATATTTTAAAATAGCGACAACGTTATGAGGTCGTCTTGCAAAGCTGAAAATAATAAGGTGCGCTTATAGAAAATATAAGGAATGAATCGACTGGTTATAGCATCAGCTTGTACGCTACGTACATACCATATCGGCCAAAAGTTGGTCCGTATCGTATCGAATAATGGCCGTTCCGTGCGACAACGTTATGAGGTCGTCTTGCAAAGCTGAAAATAATAAGGTGCGCTTATAGAAAATGTAAGGAATGAATCGACTGGTTATAGCATCAGCTTCTACGCTACGTACATACATACCATATCGGCCAAAAGTTGGTCCGTATCGTATCGAATAATGGCCGTTCCGTGCGACAACGTTATGAGGTCGTCTTGCAAAGCTGAAAATAATAAGGTGCGCTTATAGAAAATGTAAGGAATGAATCGACTGGTTATAGCATCAGCTTGTACGCTACGTACATACCATATCGGCCAAAAGTTGGTCCGTATCGTATCGAATAATGGCCGTTCCGTGCGACAACGTTATGAGGTCGTCTTGCAAAGCTGAAAATAATAAGGTGCGCTTATAGAAAATGTAAGGAATGAATCGACTGGTTATAGCATCAGCTTGTACGCTACGTACATACATACCATATCGGCCAAAAGTTGGTCCGTATCGTATCGAATAATGGCCGTTCCGTGCGACAACGTTATGAGGTCGTCTTGCAAAGCTGAAAATAATAAGGCGCGCTTATAGAAAATGTAAGGAATGAATCGACTGGTTATAGCATCAGCTTGTACGCTACGTACATACCATATCGGCCAAAAGTTGGTCCGTATCGTATCGAATAATGGCCGTTCCGTGCGACAACGTTATGAGGTCGTCTTGCAAAGCTGAAAATAATAAGGCGCGCTTATAGAAAATGTAAGGAATGAATCGACTGGTTATAGCATCAGCTTGTACGCTACGTACATACCATATCATCCAAAAGTTGGTCCGTATCGTATCGAATAATGGCCGTTCCGTGCGACAACGTTATGAGGTCGTCTTGCAAAGCTGAAAATAATAAGGCGCGCTTATAGAAAATGTAAGGAATGAATCGACTGGTTATAGCATCAGCTTGTACGCTACGTACATACCATATCATCCAAAAGTTGGTCCGTATCGTATCGAATAATGGCCGTTCCGTGTTCCGGGCGAACTTTTACTATTTCGCACAGCAGATTAGCGTTTCTGATGTGTACGATTGGTTTCGATAATTCGGTTGACAATGTAGCACCAATAAATGATTATACCAGACGGCGAAGTTTCGGCGATAAATGCGATTCTAGATACAGCTCATATTGCTTTCTAGTCACGGTCAACAAATTACATTCTATTTTATCGATAGCTTTATAAATGTATCTGATTGATTCGTATGTGAAACTTTATAGTGGATCAATGGCTATATCAACTTTCTGTATCATCTGTGCATTCTCATGCGTTGCTAAAGCAATCGTAATGAGACCGTTATAAACAACTGTTTGTATCCTTATTAACGTAATAAACTAATGTATCCTTGCCTGTTCCGTTTTTGCCAATTTGCCGCCGTCGATCATGGAGGCTTCCCGTAATAAACCGTTTGATATAATACTGTCGCCGTCTACTCAAGGTAGTTGGATCTACAGTACCCGCCAAAAATGACTGTCGCTCGCTCGAGACTCGCTCGAAATCAATTTGTTCTAAAAATAGAATTTTATATTAATTTAAATAGTTGCGAAATCTGGAGCGAGCCACTCACTCGCGACTCGCTCGAAATGCGACGGTCATTTTTGGCGAGTACTCTACATCAGGAAGTTTTTTTTACTTGTGAATGAATACTGATAACGAACAGATCGTACTAAAGAAGCATTCTGAGGCGTGTCGTTTTGGTGTTACAATTTCTGGAATAATCTCGCTGAATTCAAGCCTACGAATCCGGTAATTGATTTTCTCAAGCACCGATGTCTGGATGCCTGCATTTCAGCGACGCACTACTTGCACGAAAAAAGAGCTGACTCTCCGAACCAGAGGATCTGGCTTAAATAGACGCCGGACAACATCCATCAAAAACAGCATAATTAACATAAAGATTAATAAAGAACATTAGCTGCGCTTATCACCATAGTGCAGAAGCCAAAACCTTGTAACGGCGATTTTTAACAAAATAATCAAACATTTTTGTTTGAAAGTACTATTTATCGTTACAAACAATAATTGAACAATATAATATTAATATTGTGAAGATATTTTTAAGGTGATGTTCCAAAAATCCATGAAATTCCACTCCAATTATCAATCGGGAATATCAACTGGAAAACTGATGAAATTGTTGGCGCCGTATTGTCTCACAATGGCTTATTTGTAATAATTTGCATTCGGAATAGAAGATGCAAAGACTGTTATGATACTGTTCGATCAAGGGTTAGACTTAATATTAATAACGGACAAAATCCATTACACATTCTGAAAATTTGTTGGTTCATACTCTTTCCTTTGGATTAGCGCAAATACTGGCAGTATTTTTGTGATATTCTTTTCAGTGATATCAATAGCGATCAGTTAACCTGGTCAAGAACACAGTCATGCTTAGTCTGGTCAAGAATACAGTGACGCTCAGAAGTAAAAATTTTTAGCGAAAAGTTCGTGAACGAAACACGAAAAATTCCCGATGGGAATCACGAGAAATTCGCGAACAAATCGCTAAAAATTTGCTAACGAATCGCGAAAAATTAGCGATGGATTCGCGAAAAATTCGCGATTTGTGAACAATATATAGTCCGACCACCGATACTACCACAGCTGTTATAACTAGTAAACGTAATAAATTATGCGTGAGTAAACTTAAAGTGATCCGTCCAACCATGTTATTCTGTCATTACCGATATCGAAGCGCAAACCCTTGTTACAGAAAGCAGGCTTAATTTCATTCGGTCTTTCGCTAACCGAAAATTGGTATAATCAAATCCAAATGCCAAAAATTAGACCTTGTGTTCGAACAGAATTTTAGCGATTTCAGTTTGCAGAGATTCTGTTCCCTAATGTATTATCATTTAAATTTGGATTATACAGTGTTCGCGAACAAATTTAATGCAAAAGTGACGTCACAATCAAATCGACAAATTTTCGTTCTCAAACATTTGGGTAATTTTACTTCAATTTTCGAGAACACAAAATGGTTAGATTTCAATCGCGAGCGCTGTGTTCGCGAACAGTTTTACGCCGAATTTCAATTGACCAAAAAGCGTTCCGTAACAAATTTTATCCAAAAATACAAAATAGGATGGTTGCCGGGATCATTTTAAGTTTACTCGCGCATTGCAAAAAGTGAGTGTAGTAATAGTCAAAGTATGTTATAAATATTTAATCAATTTATACTATCACGTTTTAGACATTTGATGTCAAATCCACCTTACAAAAAGCTAGCTAGGTAAAAAATTAGCAAATTATTTAGTAATATCACCTAATTATTTAATTAATTGGTAAGCAAACACGATAAAATATTAGAAGTTTAAAAGTCACATATTCACGATCAGCGATATTGAAAGCTCTCGCGCGCCAAAAGTTAGCAATTTTAAGGCTATTTAAAATTTGCGTAAGATTAACTAATTAGTTAGTTGATTACTTAACTAGTTAGCATATTAACGGCCAAGTTCTAGAGCTTCAGATATATCATATTCGTGATCAGCGTCATAGAAAACCCCAGTGTGCATTTTTTTTGTTTCGGAACACTTTGACAATTTTCATGAAATTAGCTAATTAATTAGTAATTAGCTAATTAATTAACTAATTAGCATATTTTAACACTCCCGAATAGCAACAAACACCAGATTGATAATCAACACTGCGAGATGTAATATACGCACCAAAATAATAGCTTTACGATAATTATTGATTGAAAAATAAGCAATTTTTGTTTGAAAATGCTAAAAATATGCTGACACGCTTAACTAATTATTAATAAAAGCAAATTTTGACAAAATCTATATGTCTTGCACCTGTCCGATATTAGGTTTTTCAAACAAAAAATAAGTTTTTTGAAATCGGCCCAGTAGTTATTGAGGGTTCAACGGACGAACAGACGTTGCCGAATTTTCTGCTCTGACGAAAACAAAAACGCTTCTCTCCGCTCAGTAATTTAAAAAGTAAACAACTGTGCTTATATTAGCTATGGATGCATTGGCATTCATAATTTAGTAATAATAGTTGCGTTTTGCTCGATTTTCTCAATTGTCTGGCTGCGGAATATTTCGTGAATCGTTCACGAAAAGTTTGGTTTTATTTCTGAGCGTGACTGTAGACGTACTGCGTTACTGCGATTGTTAGCAGATGCATGATATAGTTAATCAAGTTATTTAATCAAGTACTAATTTAATTTACTATTATTAATAGTATTTACAATCAATTATTTTGTCTTTGCAAGCGCAATATTATCAATATTATTCGTATAAATCAGACATTATTGTCCATATTATGCGTATGAGTTCTGTCCATTTAAACACTGTAAAACCATTTTGATGACACAAAATTCCGTGTGTTTATCATTTTCAAATTTCCTAAATTTTCAAATTTTCCTAAATTTCATTTAGGCTCAATCCAGACTATTATTGTTGTAGCCAAAATAAATGAAAAATATTAATAACATTGAAATATAGTTTCTGAATTCCTTAACAAACCAGTATTTTCTTATTTTTAAAATATTCCTGGAGAATTTTTGAACGTCAAGTTAACTGAAAATTTGGGTCGTGTTTTGCAAAATTCAGCGACGAATTAGGATAGCTTAGATTTAGATGCTGAACATTGCTGTCTATTTCGCGCTCGAATAGCTTTGCACTAAGGAACACGTTACACTACAGCTTCATCCGCCTGTGACGTAGTTAATGACAATAACAACCGTGGCGAACGTAAACTTATTGAATGCGACTAATTCATATATTCTAGATTTCACTAGTCTGAAGTTCAGTGAGAAAAATATTACCTGTGAGAAATAAAATAAATCGTGACTCCCATTTTGCAATCTCAGAACGCATCAAATTTTCCTTCAAAGACCAAATGACTGAAAGCTTTTTTGGATTTTCAAAATCATAAAACGCCAAAAAGTGATAATAATTTCAACAGGCATTTTTCGTGTTGTAGGTCTCTAGTGGTTGCCGTTTGGGTGTATACCGCCATTCAGAAACCTATAAACTGATATTCTTGTGGTATTCAGCAACCGCAAAGCCTATAAACCTATCATCATTATGCGTAGTATACAACCAAATCAA
>JASANE010002862.1:0-13319 GCA_030248225.1 Trileptium ribeirensis
CAATCGAGCGCCTCTCCAAGAAATTTAAAAAAACGAGCCGAAAGTTCCAAAACGACTCGAATAAAATTTCAACACTTTCAGCTCAAAAACTTGAATTTATTGAACAAACGTCCAGCTAACGTCGAACGAACTGGCGAGTATATATCCGGGGAGTAGATTCTGTGAACGCTTGCTCGACGTCCATAATAGAAAAATTCAGGGCGAACGCGACCTTAACAGCTAGAAGGCAAGGCACCTATATTGCCATATTTTGGCACAGCTACGTGGCTTGAGCCCAAAATAAACAACAAACAAAAAATGTTCCCATAACATGGCAAAATAAAACTTCAAGACACCACCAAAGTTTTACAATGATATGTTATCAAACAGATGTGACCTAAATATGAAATCATTTATATATTAATATTATAATATGATATTCCTTATCTTAACACAATAGCTAATTCGCATGCACCTGGTTTAATTTCAACGTCAAGAAATTATGGATATTTTAAAACATCTACACATTTTAAGATACCCATCTCAATGCCTAACGCGACCAATGAAATAACAATAATTCAAAATCAGTTTATAATTTTCTTAAAACTAACCTTGCGTTGTGAAATACATTAACGACAAAAAAGTGCAAAACACGAACGCGAATGAACGTAAAGTGCAAATCAACGTTAGAACATTCGTTTACAAATGATCATAAACGCAAAAGGACGTTGTTACGTTCGTTTTTAGGGTACTCACTTATTTCTGTCCGTGACTGTACATATACAAACGTTGGCACGAAAAAATAGAATCATCAAGGAATCAGGATAAACTCCTTTTATATTTTTAAGAAATCACAGCACACTTCTGGGAAAGCTGCAACATAAATCCAGCAAAAACTGGGCTACAACAAAAACAGATAAAATTTAAATATTTTCTTTCCGTCAAAAAAAGCTATTTTTACATTATTTTACCAATGATTTTCTGTAGTAATAAAAACTATATGCAAGGCTTGCATTCCCAAGTTCAAGGCAACGAAATAGCGCTCGCCACTATTCGAACACCGGAAAGATATGCAATCTCACGCGGTTATTTCTTGTCGGCTATCCGCTTTCGTACGTATAAAATCGTATGGTTCGTAACGCGCAAGATCTTTTAACTCTGAAAATTATTAAACAACGAATAATACACACAAAAGTATTTTATGCTAAAGATCGGGTTTTTTAGGGGGGACGAGGAATTGGCTGATTCCTCGTTGGCTCCACGCAATCCCTAAGAGACATCTCGCTCTCTCCCCTGCTCTCTAAAATTTTCGCTTAGTATCAAGACAATTTTAGCCTCCCCATTTTTGCCAATTTCTGTCAATTTTCCTAATTTTTGCTAAAATTTTCATGATCTAAAAAAGTCACAGGCTTGACCCCTAGTTACAGCTTACTCCCATCCGCCCCTTATTAAAGATCGGAAGTAACGCTGAGTCTTTGACCCCTACACTCAGAGACGTAAAAAAGACAAAAATGTTGGTACCCGTATAGTATTAGGTGTCCAAGGGTCTTTGGCTCATAAGGTTGGGGTAAGTCAGGGATAAATTTTTGCCAACTCGTAATGTTTTTCCAACTTTGCTAATTTCTGAGGACGCCTATTTTGCATAGCAACGCTAGGTGTACCATTATGTTCAAGACAGATATGAAAATAAGACCATTTTCTTTAATACTGCATGTCTATTGATAAAAAATCGGATGAACTCCGTTGAGATTAGCGCTATAGTTCCATTCTACTAAGCAGTCGCACGACATGATAAAGCTTCTGTCGTATTTATTGCTGTATATATCTGTCGTATATCTGCATTACGGCAGTACTTAGCCCAACTCCCCCTCACACAGAGTGACTTTTAGTCATTACCGTGATTTATTTAAGTAAACTTGAAATGTAGCTACTAATTGTAGAACGATAACACAATCCAGATGATAATAGAAATTAAGACCGTCTTAATCTGAACATAACACTATATATATATATATATAATATATATATACATATATATATACCGTGTATATATATACACACAAGTCTGTTTTTTTGCTTCATAAAAAACTAGGCAAAATTAGCACCCCTTCCATAGTGCCTCTGCCCTTGGGTTTCAACGTTTTAAAATCCTTTTCAAAACTGCTGACGTGACTGAAAATAACATATTGTTAATAATTTATAATATACAGCGTATATATAATATATATACAGGTATGTTTTTGTGCTTCATAAAAAAACTAGGCATAATTAGCAACTCTCCCAGAGTGCCTCTGCCCTTGGGTTTCAACGTTTTAAAACCCTTTTCAAGGGCGTGAAAAACCAGTAACCAATTTTTCTCTGAGAAATAGCCATTGTACAAAATCTCGTTCGCTATTCCTATAAACGTAGCCAATTACGAACAGCTCCGTTATTTTTGTTTCAACTATACATAGATGCAATCGCCCTAGGCTGGTTTACGACGACAACTTATACGTTTTTACCAATAGCTAAAACGCCATTGCTGTTTATTAGGTCATCTAAAATTACCCACTGGCCCATATTTCTCAATGCAACATACTATTTTACAATCATAAATAATGTTCGGAAAGAGAAAGCGCTATTATGGTGGCAGCCACTGTGGTACGAAAGTCCGTCGAATATTCATGTAAACTACCAATGGCTGTAGTAGTTTTGAAGAATACTTTAATACGACTTGTCAAAATGGCCGCCGAATTTCAGAATCTTACATTAAAACAGTTTTAGTTTGGCAAAACCGCTATTCTAATCTTGTCGCAATGACACGCAAGCAGAATTTTGACTAGCACCGTTCAGAACATTGATGAAACTCCTCCAGTGATTGCGGGAGGTTTGCCATATCGCCAGGCATTACACCACGGTCATGATCGCTTCTTGTGTTAACACAAATGTACTCCTCAATAGTTGAAGTCACTCAACCCACCTAAGATTTGAAGAATTAAACTTAAAATGTAGTTACGCAACAAAGTCATTGTTTTAGAATGGCAACGTTTATATATTTCAACTTCTAGCTACTACACATTGACCACGCTTTTAAGCCTTAATTTGTTTGCCTTAAATTAAATTTTAAACTTTGTTTTAAATTTGAAAGCCTTACTTAATTTCTTGGCAACGGCATCAATATCGCGGAGCACGTACGCGAGACGAGACGGGTTCAAGCAGTACCGGTGTATGGCACAGAAGGCGAAGCCGAAATCGGCACGCGTCACACAAACTTCACAACCGTCGATCAGGTACACATGCGTCATATTTTCAATTTTGAAGAACTGCTTCAGCAAATCCTTGGTGATGTGGTCGGGGCTAAAAGAAAAAAGAAGCCAGAATGAGTTATACTGGTTTCACCAGATAGATCAGGCACATTGTGGAGGTGTTCACGATTGACAAGGTACGTAGCGGTAATATGTACATCAGTCGTGGACACTGTGGGTTAAAATTTTGGCAGTAGACTCAAAGTAAATAAACACAACTGGTGAAACTGGTTCGAAACTATATAAATTAATAGTAAATTCTATTTTTAGAACAAATTTATTTAGTACGAGCGACAGTCATTTTTGGCGGGTACTGTGCCTAGTCCGGACCGAAACCAGGCCGGACCCAAAAATCCCAACAAGTTGCACAACTGCTCTCAAGTGATTATAAATACACAATGATCTCCATCTTTTGAGCGGACTGGGGTTGCAATTTAAAATGTAGGGGTACTAGATATGGTACTAGATAGAGTGATAGATTTGAGTACGCCGGTGTTTCACATTTAGTAAACTTGTTTCACTTTTAACTTAAGTCAAATTCACTTTTTGCTGGCAAAACTTGCTTTATGTACATCAAAGTGATTTGTGCCCACTGCCTGCTGCAAAACCAGAGCGGCTAATAATGGGTTGGCTTGAAGCACATCGCATGCGCACCGTAGCCATAAGATCCGACCGCCCTTCCGCATGTCCGTAGGTGAAACAGCGGGATCGGGCAATGCCAGAAATGTACATTTGCGCCCACTGCCTGCTAAATCAGAGCGGTAATAATCGGTTGGCTTCAAGCGCATCGCATGGTCACCGAAGCCATAAGATCCGACCGCCCTTCCGCATGTCCGTAGGTGAAACAGCGGGATCGGGCAATGCCAGAAATGTATATTTGCACCCACTGCCTGCTAAATCAGAGCGGTAATAATCGGATGGCTTCTAGCGCATCGCATGGTCGTCGAAGCCACAAGATCCGACCGCCCTTCCGCATGTCCGTAGGTGAAACAGCGGGATCGGGCAATGCCAGAAATGTATATTTGCGCCCACTGCCTGCTAAATCAGAGCGGTAATAATCGATTGGCTTCAAGCACATCGCATGCGCACCGTAGTCATAAGATCCGACCGCCCTTCCGCATGTCCGTAGGTGAAACAGCGGGATCGGGCAATGCCAGAAATGTATATTTGCGCCCACTGCCTGCTAAATCAGAGCGGTAATAATCGGTTGGCTTCAAGCGCATCGCATGGTCACCGAAGCCATATGATCCGACCGCCCTTCCGCATGTCCGTAGGTGAAACAGCAGAATCGAACGATGCTAGAACGGTATATTTGTGCCCACTGTCTGCTGCAAAATCAGAGCGGCTAATAATCGGTTAACTTCAAGCGCGTCGCATGCTCACCGAAGCCATAAGATCCGACCGCCCTTCCGCATGTCTGTAGGTGAAACAGCAGGATCGGGCGATGCCAGAAGGGTATATTTGTGCCCACTGCCTGCTGCAAAACCAGAGCGGCTAATAATCGGTTGGCTTCAAGCGCATCGCATGCTCACCGAAGCCATAAGATCCGACCGCCCTTCCGCATGTCCGTAGGTGAAACAGCGGGATCGGGCAATGCAAGAAATGTATATTTACACCCACTGCCTGCTAAATCAGAGCGGTAATAATCGGATGGCTTCTAGCGCATCGCATGGTCATCGAAGCCACAAGATCCGTCCGCCCTTCCGCATGTCCGTAGGTGAAACAGCGGGATCGGGCAATGCCAGAAATGTATATTTGCGCCCATTGGCTGCTAAATCAGAGCGGTAATAATCGATTGGCTTCAAGCACATCGCATGCGCACCGTAGCCTAAGATCCGACCGCCCTTCCGCATGTCCGTAGGTGAAACAGCGGGATCGGGCAATGCCAGAAATGTATATTTGCGCCCACTGCCTGCTAAATCAGAGCGGTAATAATCGGTTGGCTTCAAGCGCATCGCATGGTCACCGAAGCCATATGATCCGACCGCCCTTCCGCATGTCCGTAGGTGAAACAGCAGAATCGAACGATGCTAGAACGGTATATTTGTGCCCACTGTCTGCTGCAAAATCAGAGCGGCTAATAATCGGTTAACTTCAAGCGCGTCGCAAGCTCACCGAAGCCATAAGATCCGACCGCCCTTCCGCATGTCCGAGGTGAAACAGCGGGATCGGGCAACGCCAGAGGTATATTTGCACCCACTGTCTGTTTCAAAATCAAAAACTTTTCAGCAAAGATCCTGTTCGATAAATTCAAAATATTGTTCGAAATGTGTTCAAGTTTTGTTCGACACGTGTTCTAAATTTTTGGAGTGCTTTTTTAGATTTGTTTGTTTGAGAACTGTTCGATGTTTGTTCGGGTGTTGTTCGAGAATAAATAAATGTTGTTCGATTTATGTTCGATGTTTGTCCGAAATGTCATACTCATTTGTGGCAAGCATTATAGCTACAAACTGCAGTCACGGATAAAATTAGTGCACAAAAAACGAACACAACAAAGTTAGTTTGCAAACGGACGTCGCAACGTTCGTTTCCTTTTACGTTCGTTCATAAACGAAAGCATGAACATGTGAAATTCGGTTACGTTGGCATTTTGCGAAAAGTTCATTTGCATTTAAGTTTACTCGCGTTCTGCGTTCGCTTTTTATGCACCTATTCTTGTCCGTGCCAGCAGGTATGTCGAGAGTAACGAAATCAAAATATATGTACATAGTTACAGAACTCGCCAGAAATGAGTGTCACATAACATCAACGTCAAACAGAAATCGAATATAAATTTATTTGTTGTCTAACACCACATGAATACTTTTCGAACACCTCTCAAACAAAGTTAAAAAGCGCTCCAAAATTTCGAACCCGTCTCGAGCAAAATTCTGACACATTTCGAAAAAAAATTTGAATTTATCGAACAAATATCGAGAACGAACATTGAACAATCAGTGTTCACTTCTGGCGAGCACTGTAAGTATAGTACGAGCTAGAAATTACTATCAGCTGCGGAAATAGAGCAGTTTTCGAGCAGCCGAGGTGATTTCTGGAGGATATTATACATTGTCGTCGGTGGCACAAAAAGGATAATATTTATTGTGTATATTACCTTGAAAAATTGAGCATTCTCGAGAGCGGATCGCGGATTTCCTGTTCGTCGGTGGTTATTTCCATGATATTATCTTTGGCGAAGCAGAAAAATTTCCAATACTTCGGGGCCGACGAATCAGTTTTGAGGATACACTCCGCGTTGCTCAACGAGCTGCATTCGGTATCGTAGAATGTTTCGATCCAGTGATCCCGTTCGACGACAAGATGATTGTTGACAATCGCCGGCGAGTCGAATAGGCGAAGGCATTCAGCGTCGACCAGATAGTAGCATCGGACTGACATCGGCAGTGGATTCAAGTCGGAAATAGGCATCGTCGTGTATCGATGTGTGTAAAACAATCTGTTTATATAAAAATTCGTTCAAAGCAATAATTCTGACCAGCGTCAAAATTTATTATGAGTTGTACAGTTGTCAATGAGCGATTCTCGAATCGAATCTCCAAAAATGTATTCGTTAATGTAAAATCCGCGATAAATTTTAACAACTCTAAACGGATATGTGCAATACAGACGATATGGTGTGAAAATACGTGTGCCCTGAAATTATAATAGGTATATGGATATCTGTAAATAAGCAGCGAAATTTACAACACGCACCAGAAATGACCGTTGCATTTCGAGCTAGTGGTCGTTTGAGATTTCAAAACTATTTAAATTAATAATAAATTCGATTTTCAGAACAAATTTATTTCGAGCGAGTCTCGAGCCAGCGACAGTCATTTTTGGCGCGTATTGTGCCTGTAGGATCCGCATTCCCCAGTTTTTGTTCAGTTTAAAAATGTCGCTAACGTGTTTGTGAAAATGACAACGGTTTTCTTGTTTTTTTTTCGTTATGTACGACACTGGTGCTTAAATCGGGTATAAGAAGGGTCTGGAAATCCGGACCCTTTTTCCATAAAAGTTTAATTTTTTACCCTGAATTGAACACTAAGAAAGCTATGCCTTGGTATGTGGTTATCTATATCCAAATAGTGATATAAATCGGGACATAAATACCTATTCTTCGAAGGGGTGTATAGACCAAGAAAACGACAACAGCGGAAGGATCGAGCCAGACCCTATTAACGAAAACCGGCAACGTCGATACGTAAACAAAGCAAGAACGGCTCGATGACCCGCATATAACCCACAGTCCTAGCACAATCAAAACATAAAAAAGACAATCCGATATTAGCTAAAACAGATGAAGGACTACCAATGGCCCAACAACATTTGATCCGGAACTGGAGCTTCATAAAGCTAGAGAAGTAATAGTCAGCAATGTTTACTACAGAGATATCAGAACTTAAGATTACCAACCAGACATTTCTGATAAAGTTCTTCATTCGCGGGCCAATGACGCGACGTCGAACGGAAAGCAACATTGACCAAGACCCAGTGGACACTGACTTTATTCATCTGATCACTGACTCTCTTTATTCATCTGATCCCTAACTCCTTTATTCACCTGATCCCTAACTCTCTTTATTCATGTGATCACTAACTCTCTTTATTCATCTGATCCCTAACTCTCTTTATTCATTTGATCACGGACTATGTCATTCTTCATTTGATTTGACCTGGATTTTGAATGATAAAAACGAGTTAAAAAAACTATCTCACCACTGGCACTCTGCAAATAAATATTACAGATTCTGGAGTGCCGTGTTCAGATTTATACGAGAATATTAACTTGGTGTATGTTTCTCGAATAATTTAGTGAACTAAAGGAACAACAATAGTGGGGAATGGCTCTAGCGTATTGGTTTCAAACGATAGTATTCAAAACAGGAAACCATTCATGAGCGTAAGAAATACAGGATATATACTATCGTTTTGTGCCTACAAAATACAACCAAATATTCAGCGCTATAAAAATTATATGCTTGCCGAAATATTAAAATGTAAAATAATGTCTATATAAAATATGAAGGAATGGCTCATTATACTAATAAATCTATTTTTGGATCTATATGTACAATAAAAATTCCAGATTGAAATTAGAAAAGACATGTCTGATCAGTTATAGCAGCATTGTGTTTTACTGGAGAGAGCCTAAGATTTCTCGTATAAACATTACGTTTCAGCATCACACTCAAGCTGTATTTCTTAAAACTGAAAGAGAAAGATTGAACGACAGAAAGGCTTATAAACGAGCCTTAATAACAACGTCATATATATCACCTTTACGGGTAGAACGTTAATAATAGCTGCGTTCGGAGGTCGGTAAGTTCACTGACTTGTCTTAGTGAAAGTCTTACATAGGATATGAAACTTAGACAAAATATACAATATAGGTTTACGACCGAGAACGATGTAGCATTTGTACATAGTAACCCAATAAACATCACAGTGGATAGTAGCGAAAATAATCTTAGTGTAATTTTTTGCATTACTGATAATCACAACCACAGTGGATAGAACCGAAAATAATGTTAGTGCAATTTTTTGCATTACTGAAATCACAACCACAGTGGATAGTACCGAAAATGTTGGTGCAATTTTTTGCATTACTTCAATCACAACCAGAGTGGATAGAACCGAAAATAATGTTAGTGCAATTCTTTTGCATTACTGCAATCACAACCAGAGTATGTAGTACCGAAAATAATCTTAGTGCAATTTTTTGCATTACTTCAATTACAACCAGAGTGGATAGAACCGAAAATAATGTTAGTGCAATTTTTTGCATTACTGAAATGACAACCACAGTGGATAGTACCGAAAATAATCTTGGTGCAATTTTTTGCATTACTTCAATCACAACCAGAGTGGATAGAACCGAAAATAATGTTAGTGCAATTCTTTTGCATTACTGAAATCACAACCACAGTGGATAGTACCGAAAATAATCTTAGTGCAATTTTTTTGCATTACTGAAATCACAACCACAGTGGATAGTACCGAAAATAATCTTGGTGCAATTTTTTGCATTACTTCAATCACAACCAGAGTGGATAGAACCGAAAATAATGTTAGTGCGATTCTTTTGCATTACTGAAATCACAACCACAGTGGATAGTACCGAAAATAATCTTAGTGCAATTTTTTTTGCATTACTGAAATCACAACCACAGTGGATAGTACCGAAAATAATCTTGGTGTAATTTTTTGCATTACTGCAATCACAACCACATCAGAGTTGAAAGTGCTTTTGAATTTGAAACCTAAGAGCTGGGCTGCGGTTTCTTGATAATTATTGTAAGCCGTCATTGTACTGATTTGTTCTGGGCATTGCGATGTTTCGAAATCACAGTTTTAACTTTACGTATGGTTGCACACGATCCGAAGATTTCTAACGCGGGGACATCGTTTCCGTGGCTAGTGAGAAACTTCCAGTATGTGTTACAGTAAAAATGCATATCTAATGCAGTATATAAGCGACTAGTGGTTTTAGTCATTTGCAGGAATGCTAGCAGGCATCAATAAAAACGCTTCTGGCACACACTGTTTAACCATACATGGCTTGTTAGGAATACTAAACTCAGTTTATTATTTAGTAAAAAGGTCTATGAATATTAATCATTTGCCAAATTCCCCAAAACCGAACGTACAATTATAGGAAGCAATAATGAAAATTTCCAGATTTTAACCCTTTCACGCAAAACGAATCTAAGCGGACCCTAGATACATCGCAAATCAATGTATACACAAAAAAGCGTTTATTGTACAATGGCATTTGTATGTTGTTGAACACTCGGTTTGCTAGGTTCCTGAAAACGGTTTCTTACTGTCACCTTTATAGCTAAACTAACGAGGCTTGTACCCAAACGATCCAGATGTAATCCACCGGCGAAGCTAAACTTTGTGCTACCTGGCCCGAAATACCAATTCGCCCATATGATTTCAGAGAGTAATCCTCGATATTTCAACCCGGAAGATCGAGTCAATCCAGAAGAGAAAAGTTGTTCAATATTGCACCGAAATACACATTACTCCACACATTAAAGGGTTAGGATCACGTCAGAAAAGCAATATTCTTGAGTACAACTTCCAAGCCGTAAACTGCAGAATAATCTTCCAATCTCCAATGATTTAAAATTGCTAACTGCTACTTGAAGTTTGCCGAACGTTGGATTTGAAACTGTGGTAACTATTACACTTAGGGGCAGAAGTGAAATGCATGTTATGCCAATCCAACACTACGCATCACCTAAAATCCCTACATGAGCCAAATACTAAACCAATGTCAGGGGCGCTCTAAGTTGTTTTTCTAACTACATAACGCCCGGCCCCTCAAAGTGATATGGCCCCAAACGATGGTGCTCAGCACCGACATTCTATTTCTCCTATATATGTAACGCTAGATATATACACTGAAGATTATGTATATAATACGTGTATAAAAATTCCTACTGTATATATATCTTCAACTATAATGTCTACATAAAATCAACAGATGTTACCGCCTATACACGCCCCAATTGTCCAACCGCACAATGCTTTTTGAGCAATCGAAACAACAAATTTTAATAGTAAAACTATAGATATATTAGGTATTTATCAAAAATACTATATCACATTAATGCGAGCACAGCGTGTAGTAGTAGGCATATACATATGTACAGGAATTTATAAGCGGCATCAAAAACTAAAATATTTCCTTCCACGTTTCAGATACATGATCTATTAAAAATATCTTTTTAAAAATTTAATTATTCCTTTAAATTGTAAATTTTATACGCTAAATCGTATTTATATATACTAAAGACACTTTAATGTTTATTACAATGGATTTCTAGGCCTTTTTTGAAATCGGAAATTTAATGTTACAACATGGTTGCTGCAATAGCTTACTGTGTTCAATTCGTGCACACACTTCTCTGTGAATGATGCATTAGCGTGTTAACTTTTCCACGCTTCAACTGCTAAAACGCACCCGCTATCTCATATGTACACATTTCTTTATGTAGGTACATATTTTACAACACTGGTCGATATTTAAAATCCACAGGTTCTGAAGGTCAGTCGGCTTAGAGGGATGGGTGTAGATAGCCGATAGTTGGTGATCTTCGGATGGTATTATTTTTTGAGTGTCCAGAACCAAAAATTTTGGCCTTCGACTTTTGCCAATTTACGGTCAATTTCCCCTACTTTTTGTCTATTGTACTCCAAATTTTGCCAAAAAATATCCGGGGTGGGGGTGACCCTTCGTACCCAAACCCCATCGACACTTACGGTATAAAATCCATCCTTATTAACAAGTCTATGACAGTCTAATCTATTGAAGAGTGTGATATTTTCCGTTTCATAGCCCACGGTCCTTTACGATCATTTTCGCCCTTACCCACCCCAGCACAGGCTCTTGGGCCACTAAATTACACACTACCCATATTTTTGCTCCGCTATCTCACCCCTCCCAGGAACATGGAAGAGGTCGTAAATGGTGGCTTAATAACATGGATGGGGTGTAAATAATGTAGCACTCCAAAAACTTGGGTGGTGTAGTCATGTTTATGACCCACTTGGTATGTCGTAAATCTGGGACGTTAGGGCGAAAACGACCGCGACGTACCAAGTGTGTCACACTCTTCAGCAGAGTCGACTATCCTCGACCCTTGGTACTAAGTATTCGACTCTACACCCATTTCAGGTATATCATATCTAAAGCACGCTTGGATTATATACTTAATCCCACTAAACCGTTGTGGAATTCGTCGTTTCTATTTAGGACGTTATGCGGGACAGCATTAACTTTGGTGATCGACCTACTACTCAAATTCAGGTATCATCATCATTTTCACTACAATCGCGCTTGGACACAGAACATATCCGTAGAGATATCTCGATACCTTGCCTGGTGCTCGTATATTAGCCTCCGTTGTAGCAGTACACCCCATATCCCCTCATTTTAACTAAGAATATCTTTGTATATTACAATTCCTCGATTTGTTTTTGCTTAGGGCGTGTTCACACGCTCAAACTTTTTGCTCAAATTTTGAAAGCATCTTTTTTGCATTTTTGGCAAGTTTGAACGTGTGAACACTGTTCAAACTTTTCAAGATTATTCCTGTAAGCAATCATGGACGAGAAGTATTACCTGAAAAAGTTTTAGTTCAAATTTTGAAATATCGCAATTTTTCGTTAAAAATCACCATTAAGATTTGAGCTCAAAATTTGACGCGTGCAAACACATTTCACGATGTGTTCACATTGCGTCCTATCTTATACGATTTACAATGTTTCTTACATGCGTATTTTGTACAAGGGTGTGTTCGCATTGAATCCGATCCGATCCTAACCGGAAATGTGTCTTACATAGAGTTGCTCACTGTATCTGATCAGATCAGACACAGCACGCACAATTCTTTTGGATCCGAATCGGATGAAGTGTGCGAAAAATAAATACATATCCATGTATATATACGATAACTCTTCATTTGGTCGTGTGGGATCGAATCGAATACAACACGCACACAAATCGGATCGGTTCGGATGCAATGTGAGCACGATATTGTTCAGGAATGACAGCCAGGATAATATTCGGCTGTCATGCTACAGAAAGCTCAATTTTATGGGATCCAATGAGATGATGTTTTATAAGAATACAATCAGCACAAACTCAGTAGTATCAGATTGTATCGGATGATGTATTATTGAGATGAGACCACGAATTTCGGTCGGTTAGGATGCAACGCGGATGCGGCCGTTAACAATGTTAATAATACTAATCGCGGAACCAAACCTTGAACAATTACAAATTATTAATATTAATAAAAATATGACACCAATATTGATGACACACTCGATAGATATACAGGCACCGGGTTATATGACTAAAAATATAAACGCAAAAAATCCACATTCTCAACGCTGTTTCTGCGTTCAAACGTTTTCCGAAGACAGACACTCGGTTGCTGACAAGTAATGAGCGGCGTAGTTTGTGTTTGATGAACGAAAACGTGAAGCTTTAATCTATCCTATACTTCTATAGCAATTTATAAATATTTTATTTAGCTTTAAGAAACTGAAGAAAATAGG
>JASANE010002865.1:0-48875 GCA_030248225.1 Trileptium ribeirensis
CATATAGAACAGGTTTGTCACTACAATACGGCAATGCTCCAGAGGCGTATCCAGGAAGTGCACGGGTATACTGTAGGCTGTAGCAGAAACATGAGATGCAATGGTAAACATAAAATTGCAATGCAATTGTTATATTGTGTGTTATATATATGTTCATAGGGTGGTCGAGGCTCGTAGCCTCTTCGGCTATCTCTTTACAGGTAGTCTAACCCCCACCCCAGTGCCGGTGCAGGCACAAAACCCACAGGCGCCGCAACCCCACGCGGCGCCGAAATCCCAAATATAACAGAACAACAAACAAAAATCAAAACCACAATCAGAATCCTTATGCCATATAAAAAATTTGCTATTATATTATGTTGTATCTCCGAGTGTGTGAATGAAAAAACACGGACAACGGGACTTGAAGTAAACGTTTATTAAAAAACAAACACGGAAAAACACGAATGGAGTTGAATGAAACAAACGTAGCAAATGCACTGAGAGAAGTCATACGTTACTGTTTCGACATTAGCTTTTATGTACTCATTGAATATTCTCGAATATGTGATCATATGATCGAACGTTCTGGAAGATTCTTCAATTGTCGTCATAAAAGGTTCTGGAAGGTTCTGGGAATGACGTTGTGGAATGTTCTAGAAGTTTCTAGACTTTGCAGAATGTTCTGGAATGTTCGCTAATTGTCGATCGCCATAACACCTGCGCACCTAGCCTGACGTTCATCGTAAAGGCGAAAATTTTTGAACAGGCTTTCGAGTGCGATTGGAGCGTTTTGGATTGTGGGGACCGTACTCTTGGACGGTGTTGTTTTGATCTGAATATCCCTAGCAACCGGAGTTGGACTGGAGCCGCCGCAGGGCGGAAGAGATGGAGAAACGGTGGGATTTGATCCAGGTTCGGTGTCGTCCTCCGAGACATGCCTTGGTTAGAGTTGTTCCAGATGTCTTCTCCATGTTAGACCTTTGGCTGGACTCGAACGTTAAAGGTGCGGGCTCCTTTTCGTTTGATGACAATTGCTGGAACCCAGCGACCTTGATTTGCTCCTCTTGGTCCAATGTATAGCGTGTAGACAGGATCTCCAACTTTGTACGACCGGATAATCTTTGATACCCGACGCTGTGACTTTGTTGCCTCTCTGGATTATCTGCATTGTTCTCTGTGAGCAGGGGAAGGAAGCAGCGTATCAATCCTTCTCCGGATTTGGCCTGGATTCAATAGTTCACTTGGCGACTATCCTGAGGAATTTGGAGTACGACGGAACTGCATGGGTAACTCTTGAAGGGCTTTTGTCGGAGGAAGGTTGGACTTTCGATGTGCCTGTTTGAAAGTTTGTACCAGTCTTTCCGCCGACCCATTGGTAGCCGGATGGTACGGAGCTCCTAAGGTGAGTTATCCCACTTTCTTGACACCAGGCTTTGAATGCTTCAGACTGGAATGCTGTTGCATTATCGGTCACCAACGTGTGTGGCTATCCGAAGTGCGCAAAATCTTGCTCCAGGAGGTCAATTGTAGCCTTGGCGGTCACAGCTTGTGTAGGATGAATGCAAGGACACTTGGAGCAAGCGTCTGTGAGCAGTAACCAGTTGGAGCCCGTGAAATTAATGGCGTGATCCATGTGAAGTCGCCTTCACGGTTTTTCAGGCAACATCCAAGGATGTACGGGAGGTTTTGCTTGTTTGTTTTGATGTTCTCCACATGGCACACAATGACGGCAGGTGGCCTCAATGTCTTCGTCAAGGTTGGGCCAGTAGACGGACTTGAGAGCAAGACTCTTCATCCGATGCATCCCAAAGTGTTCAGTATGTAACAGTTCTAGGACGGTACGTCGCATGGAGTTTGGAATCACAACTCTTGTTCCGTGAACCAGGCAACCGTTGCAGATGGATATTGATTCAGAAATTTGGCGGAAACGTTGCATCTCCGAGCCTTCATTGCTTCTTTTTGGGGCCATCATTCACGTATAAACCTGAGCATCGTTGAAAGAACAGGGTCTTTCGCAGACTCTCGTACTAACAAACCTTGATTAGCCGGTATCAACTTTTCTTCAAAGTGTTGTATTGAAAAAACCACTTCGGCATCGTCCTCGATCTCTTCCTCGTCGAAGGAGACGTCTTCGGACGATGAAAGGCGGCTGAGTGCGTCAGCATTTGCATGATCCTTGGTTTTGCGGAATTCAACACTGTAGTCGACCTGGTTTAACAGCAATGCCCATCGAGCTAGGCGGTTTGCGGCCAAAAGTGGGACTTCTTTGCCCGGGCCAAAGTGCGCTTTGAGCGGTCGATGATCAGTTACCAGGATAAACCTTGTTCCATAAAAGTACTGGTAAAACTTTTTCAGACCGAACACAATTGCCAACGCTTCTTTCTGGATTTGGCTATAATCTCTTTGTGTATCGGTGAGCGTTTTAGAAACATTGAAGATGGGGAGTTCACTGAAGTCGGGATAGCCATGAAAAAGAACCGCTCCAATTCCAAAGTTTAACGCGTTACAACACAAACCCAGAGGTAGTTGGCTGTTGAAATGCACGAGGACATTTTCGGAGCAGAGGAAGTCCTTCAGTTTTTGGAATGCCGCTCTTTGGTCTTGCTCCCAAATCCATTTGGAATGTTTCTTTTTTAAAGCATACAGCAGCTTTGCGAGTGTCGAGAAATTAGATGGCAAAAATTTGGCGTAGAATTGTACGGATCCAAGGAACGCTTTCAGACTGTAATACGTCTGTTGGGGCTGCAATCTTGACGACATCATCCACTTTGGGGCCCTAGGCGATTCCCTCATGAGAGAGATAGTGACCCAGATACGCCACAAAAGGTTGAGTGTTGACTGTAACGGAATAGTCGCCACAAATCCGAACCTTGGGTTTTTGTTGTCCTGGCAATAGCGTTTTCTTGATAGGTACCACGGGGGTTCCATAATCGCAAAATTGCAAGGGTTCACAGACGCCTTTTTCTATCCCTTTTCTGAAGGCCTCTTCGAGGTCCGGCTTGAGGGCTCAAGGGACTGGACGAGCTTTTCGGAAGATTGGCTCAGAATTGTCCTTGAATTTAACTTCCGACTGAAAATCCTTTAGGCCGCCCAGTTCCGGTTTCCAAAGGTTGTGAAATTCCTGGCACAGGTTTTGGCAATGTTGCTGAAGTTGGAGCTCCGGCCTCAAATGACTGAAAACCGCGTTGCTCTCACTAGTGAGGTTGATGATCTCGCCAATCGAAATGCCCAATTTCTTTACGGCGTTTCGCCCCAGCAGGTTAAGGTCCGGGGTCTCAGACACCGTGACGTGGACTTCCGGTTGCTCCTTAGAATCCTGAGCCTGGGTGCGTGCGACGAAAGTTCCAAACACTGGGAAATTGTGCTTACTGGCAGATTCGTATTTCCACAAGGATTTGACCAGATTTGGGCGTACCCAACTTCTCCCAATTTTGCTTGGAGATGACGTTGCCAGTTGTCGCTATGTCGATTTCCTTTCGTATGGGCTTGTTGTGAATTTTGACGGATGTTTCCAACCTGGGTAAGGAACTGTTGTTGGTGACCATTTGAATTTGTTGAATCTTTTTAACGGAAGACTTGCTTTGAGCACTTGTAATCTTCTTGCGACAAACCTTTTCTATATGGCCCTTTATACCACAGAAGTTGCAATCCGTGTTGATAAAACGGCATTCGGACGCGTGATGATTATTGTTCCCACAGCGAGGACACGGAAATCGGTGTTTCTTGCGGTCGGAAATGCTTTTTTCTTTTACCTTTGTCTCGGATGTGCGCTGCTGATGGACCTTGTTGACCGCCCTTGGTTTGACGCCATGCACCGTTTCTTTTGCACTTTTGCAGCATCTTCCGTTTCAACGGCAATTTTAACTGCCCTGGCGAAATCGAGCTCGTCATCTTTGACTTTGAATAAGGCCTTCAGAACGGCTTCGTTACTGAAGAAGCAAATGAAGCGTGACCGGAGTGCTTCGTCCTGAGGATCCTTGATTGAGGCAAAATCGCAGGTTGCGGCATCTTGGCGGATACAAGCCGCAAGCTCCTGTAGGGTTTCACCCGGCTTCCGTCCCATGTCGCTCCAAAACTTGAATCTTTCATGGACGACGAAACGTCTGGGATCGTACTGGTTCTTCATGAAGTCAACGATATCGTCCATAACAAGATCGTTGATGGCCTTTGGAGGACTTCGTTGACGCGCGAGATTTCCAAGCAGGCGGTAGATCACTTTGGATTGATTGGTCAGGAAAATCTGGGCCATCTTGCTGTCCGACACGGAATATGTTCTAGCGAAGGTTTGAAATCGATCCCAGTAGTCTTGCCAAAGTTCGGACGTTGAGTCGAACGGCTCAAAATCAGGAATATTCGGAATTGGAGAAGGCATGGTGGTGGTTCCGGCGTTTGTTTGGACGCCCGGTTGTAGCACTTTGATTATAGCCTCCATTTGTTCTTGATGTCGCTTCTCTTGAGCATCCAGTTGCTTTTGCATCATGGCGATAATCTGAGCAATCTCTGACATGATGAATTCGGTGTTTGATCCTTCGGCAATCGGGGAAGACGTGAATTGAACGAAACGAGTCTTTGACAGAAATGTCGAGGACGGATCCTACTCAGTGCGCCAAAAATCGCTATTGTATCTCCGAGTGTGTGAATGAAAAAACACGGACAACGGGACTTGAAGTAAACGATTATTAAAACACAAACACGGAAAAACACGAATGGAGTTGAATGAAACAAACGTAACAAATGCACTGAGAGAAGTCATAAGTTACTGTTTCGACATTAGCTTTTATGTACTCATGGAACATTCTCGAATATGTGATCATGTGATCGAACGTTCTGGAAGATTCTTCAATTGTCGTCAATAAAAGGTTCCGTAAGGTTCTGGGAATGACGTTGTGGAATGTTCTAGAAGTTTCTAGACTTTGCAGAATGTTCTGGAATATTCGCTAATTGTCGATCGCCATTACAAATGATAAACATAAAATTGCAATTCAATTGTTATATTGTGTGTTATATTGTTTTATATATCGTTCGAGTCGGATAAACGTCCTGAATCTAAAGGCATAAAAATCAGCTGAGTCATGGTTGAAACAATTACCATCATCATTTATGCTAAAGCCTAGGTCTAAACCTATTAGCCTTAGGCATTAGATTCGGATACCATGAAGCTATTTAGATCGCCAATGCGGTTCAAATGGGACATAAAACTATACATTTGTCGAGAAAGACTTTCTTGGAAATCCAGGATACCAAGACGGGGCATCGGTACCTCAAAGATTCCAAAAAGCATTTGTCATAAATGTATAATTGTATAGATCTAGCTGAGTCGAAGTGTACCGAAATTTTCGGTGTATCTTTAAAATTGACGCTTTTAAACTTGGGGGCCTTAGGAAATTTTCTAATCAAAATTGCTATGTAAAAGTGCAGATGAGCCGATATTTATATGTAATGAATTTGACCTGTCTTACGAAAAGAGAGACAGCTAATTTTCCATACCGTTCAAAATTAAAATCTTCATCAAATTAGTGTCACAACAGTATAATTATGGCATAACAGTTAACATAGCAGGACTTGACTTCACACAGTTAATATTACGCAATCCAAAAACTACACCTTAATATTTTATTACAGAAATAACTACAGAAAAACGCGTACTGGTAGCGGGAAAGTGGGCGTCAAGAGGTTTGCGCTAGCCGATAAGGCCGTCATAGCGAGTTTGAAACATAGGCAATGGTTTATCGACTACGAACGTACCAGTGGAGGAAGCATGCCAATCGGGCATGAAGGCCCCTAATTCGGGAAACATGGACCAAGATCCGTGTAATTCATACCAAGTCAATCGCATCTTGACTATTGCATTCTTACAATAAAATGAATCTAGTGTGAACAGTGATCCTAGCCTGGCTGGTATAATAAGGGTGATTGCTGGGCGATGTTTTCAAAACGGGGCAACTTCCCGAGTTTCTCATGTTTTTAGCAATATAATATATACATACAACTCAAATTTTAGCAAAATACGTTCAGACAACAGCAAAGTATATTTGATATCACGATGTTCACGTTCAGCTGTTTGTATTTATTGGGTTAAGGCGACGTTATACATGCGAAAAACACAGGTTAGTAAACTTCGCTTTGAGCCAAAAATAATTTCTAGTAATATATAGATACATATATCGCTTTGTTATAACATGCTATGTTATGCATCATTTACGATAAGATGTTTGCGCCATTGCCAAATTATGTCACGCGTCCAACTGAACTAGTCCAAGTGAACTCTGGCTTAGCTGCACTACTGTGGTACATTTTTATAGCTTAGCTAGTCTTAATGTGACAAACAGGGAGCTTAACTAGGCTCTGCGTGACAAACGGAGCGTCGGGCTGAACTGTCAATTGAGAAATTTTATTTAGTATTGTGCTTAGTGTAATAGCAATTTGTTGTATAGTATTTTCACATTAATTCTAAATAATATATTTGTTTTAACATATACAATTAACGTTTTAAGTTGTATGCCGCTTTTGGAGCATTATTTAGATACGTATAATAAAACGTAATGTTCGTGGACTAAATAGTCTCTAGCTTAAGTTGTAGAGCTCAGCTGAACGCCTTGTGACAAAAGCACAGTCCGGCTCGACGCTCGATGACAAATGCATAGCCTAGCTAGGCTATTCAAAAAATTTAATAGTCGAGCAGGACTGTATGCGTGACATAGTAACTAGCCCATTGAACGCGTGACATAATTAGGACCATGCGCACGCATCCTATTGTAAATTATGCATTATAACGCTTCATGGAATTATTCGTTTACAAAACATTATAAAGTAATCAATATCACTATTAATATTATTAAAGAAATATTATGAATTGCAATAAAGGGTTTAAATTAAACATTTTCAATGTTTTAAGGAATTAAAAATGGTCAGATGCTTCGAGTAACGTGTCCAGATTCAACAAAACTGGGTAATTTATTCGGCACATCAATCATTTTGTTCTATAAAATAACTTTGTCGTTATGGCTTCTACTGAAATCCAAAGCATCAACGCAGATAAGAAGGCACCGAAAAAAATTATTCAGGGTCAAATTCGTTACTGACACATCGCGATCTTCTTTCTGACAATGTATTATTTTCGGCTTTTAGCTGTCATAGTTTTAGTAAATCAGTGACAATAGTTTATTTCGACAATATCATACCGGATATTGAGTTTTGTTGCAAAAAATGACTTCAAATTGGTTTTTCATCTGTTAAAATAATTGATTGGCAGCCAGGTCTAGAAGCGACAAATTCACATTTCATTTTTCAAAGATGCTGTTTAGCTGCTTTGTAATATATAGAGTATGTGCAACTGTCGTTGCGATCATTGGCGTTGATATCTATAACTTTTAGCAATTATAGCTTTATAATTTGCCGATAGAACATCAAAATTTGATCAAAATTAGAAGGCAACTTTTTTACATTTTTTGCAAGTTTTAACGTGTGAACACAGTTCAAACATTTCATGAATATTCCTGTGGCCAATTATGGACGAGAAGTATTACCTGAAAAAGATTGAGCTCAAATTTGATCTCAAATTTTGAAATATCGTAATTTTCATTTAAAAATCACCGTCAAATTTTGATCAAAATTTTATCAAATTTTGATCAAGGTTTGAAAGCATATTTTTACCATTTTTTGCAAGGTTGAATGTGTGAACATTGTTCAAACTTATGAAGGATATTCATGTAGCCAATCGCCGACAACATTCATCACTTGAAAAGTTTGAGCTCAAATTGTGTTCTCAAATTTTGAAATGTCGAAATTTTACGTTAAAAATTACCGTCCAATTTTGATCAAAATTTGATCAAACTTTTAGTTCAAATTTTGACCTCAAAATTTGAACAAAAAGTTCGAGCGTGTGAACACGCCATTATATACGAAACTTAAAACGTGTTCACACGCTCAAATTTTTTGTTCAAGTTTTGATCAAAATTTAGCTCAAATTTTGATCAAATTTTGATCAAGGTTTGAAAGCATCTTTTTACCATTTTTGGTGTGTTTTAAATGTGTGAATACTGTTCAAACTTTTGAAGGATATTCATGTTTCCAATCGCCGACAACATTCATTACTTGAAAATGTTTGAGCTCAAATTGTGTTCTCAAATTTTGAAATGTCGAAATTTTTCCTTAAAAATTACCGTCAAATTTTGATCAAAATTTGAGCAAAAAGTTTGAGCGTGTGAACACGCCTTAAGTTTCGTATATAAAGGCCTGTTCACGCGCTGGAACTTTTTGCTCAAATTTTGAGTTCAAAATTTGAACTCAAAATTTGATTAAATTTTGATCAAGATTGGACGGTAATTTTTAACGAAAAATTGCGATATTTCAAAATTTGAGAACAAAAGTTGAGCTCAAACTTTTTCAAGTAATGAATCTTGTTGGTGATTGGCTACAGGATTATCCTTCAAAAGTTTGAACAGTGTTCGCACATTCAAACTTGCCAAAAATTCAAAAAAGATGCTTTCAAACTTCCATCAAAATTTGATCAAAATTTGAGCTCAAATTTTGATAAAAATTTGAATAAAAAGTTTGAGCGAGTGAACACGCCTTAAGTCTTAGACGCTTCCTAAGCCTCAATTGTTTCGCGTTCGGGCTCCGTATTAAGCTATGTTTTATAATCATAATTTACGACACCTAAACGTGCCATTGGCATACGTTTTTATCTGATATTTGTTTTCCACCCAAATTTAAGTATTGCTTGCACTTCAGCAACTTTGAGCAATGCTTACACTTAGCATTGTTAGGACAAATAGGCTACTCTTTTATGGTGAGAATTCTGAGCATGATCGGACTGGCTGTGTCCCAACAATATAAAGTGTAAGCATTGTTCAAAGTTGCTACGGTGTTAGTGTACGGATACGTAATGTCGTCGAGATTGCATGTCTTTCGTTCAGCCATTTTAAAAGCATTTGTATTTCATTAACACAGAAAAATAATTTAAACAATGTGTACTAAATTTCATTACGGATCGTCTTCATGGTGGTTCTCGTAACTCAAAGAGATTTTAAATTTAGGATATATCTAAATAAATTGGAGCGGTCATTAGGCATCCAATACCAGCAAGCCGTATTGGAAATGAGAAAATCACAGACTGCTTGCTACTAAAATTTTCCGGGTGCAGCCGTAACATCTAGAAATTCTATTTAGATCACAGTGATTATTCAATGCGACTTTGTGGAATGTTCAAACAAAGAATAAAAGTAATGATGCATAAGTTCTTTAGTTTCCTCAAAAGTCATGGAACAGCAGCATGAGAATTGTTAATAATTACTGGTTACATAGGATAACGCAAGGGTTATAAATACATGCATACAAATAGAGCTTGGTATTAATACAAAACAGTATTTATTTAATAAATTTTGCGCAATAAACACCTATAGCTGTTTAGGTTGGTATGCAAGTTTTTATACGTATACATACATTTTCATCGTTGGGTTTACTCATTACGTAATTACAACCATTAACTATTTGTACGGAATGTTTGAGCGTTTGAAATTTTTTGCCGTTATGGTCCCTGATTATCTGCCAATTTTTGTATGTATTCTAGAGTTTATAATGTTTATTATGTGATATTAATAACTTTTTTAAAAAACTTCCACATCACGACAAAACATTGAAAATTATATATTTTTCATTACTAAATAAAATTACTTTCACGCAAGATATATCATACGGTTATTTAGCCACTGCACTAATGCAAAATTTTATTATAGTAATGGCTATAACTCAAGAACGAATGGCCGGATATCGTATTTTTGCCAATGATTGTATCCATCTATACATAAAGTTTATCTGTTCGTCTACCTTCTCAAGAGCATGGATAAAAACCTGCTCTCTTATGCCAAAACCAAGTGTAATTTTATTGTATTCGCCTATAGTATGGGAACCACTATGTGATGTAGCAACAATTTTCGCAGTACATGTGGTATGAAATATTGTACTCGCAGATATAATACCTAGCCAGTAACCCATATGGCAAATGAAAATGCAAATAATAAAAGAAAACAACCAAAAACCAGTTTGGCGCTGAAATCGCGTAGGCATTGCTGATGTTACGAAAACGTGCGACTGCATCGCGGTATTTGATTTAAGTTTCGACAAACTGTGTAGTTTTAGGCTCTATATTTACCATTAATATATACCCAATTTTGTCGAAACAACATAATAAACGCGCTAAAACATTATTTTGAACAAACATTCGGGCATGTTTTTGTGTTATCAGTTATAATCTTAATAGTATATTTAATTCCGTTCCACTCAATACTTCGCTGCTTGTCAATCGCATCTGCGACAAACGGATACTGTTGATCGTGTCGTGATTTCAAGTTTGGTTCCCAAATAAGGTGTAAAACATTTTCAGGATCCTAATTAGACTGAACTATAGAGAATCTTTACAATGGTAATTTAAGGTGGAAATATGAAAGATTACGCATTAATAGAGTCTATTACCTATTCGTTGCAACGTATCTAAGCATTAGTCATGCTTTGCGCTGACTAGCCAATAATTAGCAGCGGGTGTAGCGATAAACTCTGTTTCACTTGAGTATTGGAATTTCATTGGCATTCTGTTTACGGTGATATATATTAACGCAGATGCGAATTTCCCACACATATGACCGAGGGGAGGGTATTGCGAGGTCAGCCCCCTATAAATTCGTTAAGTATATCAATCATCATTTATATATATGTCGAAGCATGTCTGGAGACGGCCATGCAGGTGGACCTCTCAAAAGTTTGCCAAGTTATTCAAGCATGTATGTAAGTATGTGTACACATAATGTACCTGCGTACGCATACTCGTACAGCGGTTACAACTTCGTACTCCACCAAGTCGTTCCCACTTTAAAATTTTTTTTGTATTTACGCTCTTGTACAAATATGCTCAGAGTTTAGTTTTGTCGATAAGAACTTTCGACCGCTAAGCATTATCCCTTTTACAAAGCTCCGCAGTGTGAAGATATTTATTTCATTATGTTTGTAAACGGTTGCAGCCACATATCACAATAAACACAGGTTTCAGCTCATCGCAACCGTGCCCGTAAATCTCTGAATCCACGGTAAGACAACCAGACACTCAGGGCTTAGCCAGGAATTTTCGGTGGGGTACACTCATAAATAGCTATTTGCAAAACGCCAAAGGTGCCAAATTTTTTTCATTGCTCAGCGCCAGACATTTTGCCACACAAAAGCCTAATGTGGGATACATCTCTTTGCCCGGCTGCGTCTGTGCTACAACTATTATTCGTAACAATTGTTGAGAATTGCATTTTACAGTAAAGAAATTTGTCAAATTTGATACCTGCTTAACTACCGCTGGATCGGATCAATTTTCATACCACTGGAACTGGATGTTGTCAACGGCCCTTAAAATAACATTGTTTCTAAATCAGTTTTTATCCTGCTTATAAATCATTATTATTATACTTCTCGGGCTGAAAACAACTTAGGGTCCTGGTTATATGGGGGTGTAATGTTTTATTTTTGTATAATTCAAATTCGTAAATCAAGAAAAAACCATTACAGATGGCGCTTGTCGCTCGGCTCAGCTCGCCCGACTGTCGTGTTGTGTTGTCAACGAAGTCGTAATATATAATCACACACGAAGCCTGAAACTTATAGGGGCAGTGAATGTGATAGGAAATAGCTTAAACGCACTTTTCACACATAAACATATACTTTACAATTTTCGTTATATATTTCAGGGGGCACGGATGCTGCGCGGAAGGCACGCCCCTCTACCATGTCATTTTTAGCTACGCCATTTATATTAAGTTGTTTTAGAACGAATTTGAGATAAACAAAATTATTATTGTTTTAGCGCTCCTTGCAAATAGAAACATACACACAAATACATATATATAACATATGCGATGTAAATGCACTGTATTCCTGAGCGAGCGAAAGCACAGCCTAAAATTTAGCCCATCATTTTGAATTACAATAGTAGCTGGGTTTTAGTGCAATCTTTCTTTCCTTTCTGCTTTTTTGTTTCGTTGCAATCATCATTTTTGGGTTTTGCTTGCAACTGAGCGAGAAAGAATCGCCGAATTGCAGGCAAAATAAAATCAGCGTTGTCGCCCGTTTTTGGGTACAATTTAAGGCAATTATTATCGGTTGTACGATTGTGCCTTTGGGGGTGCTGGTTTTTTGAATTTTAATTTTAATTTTAATTTAATGTTAACAAAATCACAGCTGGAACTGGAAGTTTGCGGTCGGAAATTGTGCATTTGGCTTTGATGGGATGTAAATTTCCAGTTGGTTTGCTACATCGCGCTGCAACATTCCAAATTTATCAAATGTGCGGCTGATGTAAACTTATGGAATGAGCGACAGTGTTTGAAAGACTCTTCATTGTAATTTTACGTATATAACTACCAAATTATACATTGAACATTATGTCAGTTAGATTGAAGAGAGATGCCAGGTGTTTGGAGCATTGGTAGCGCGCTAGTGGTTCAAGTAATAGGCTCTGGTTCGAATTTCGGCTGGTTTTGTACAATGTCTCTTGCGGTTCGTTTTAGTAGAATTCTGACATTTAGTGATTTAATATATATACATTTAGGATAATCTATAAACATATATATACTAAATACGCCATGATTCCTGTCGCATGTTAATTGACTAGCACTGCCTGATACGATATTTCAATGTACGTCGGCTGCAGCAGGAGCGCAGCCCGCTATTCAGAAGTGAGGGTAGAGCAGTCAAAAGTAAAGGGTCGCCAGGACAAAATTGTAAGGGTCATTTTTTGACCAAAATGTCTGGCGCCGCCCTCATCCCGTGCTGCGCTCCTGGGCTTCAGTGTGTCTAAGCTCATCTGTCAAGTTTAGGTTGGTCCAAGTGTGATTGGCCAATCAATCCTAGTCCTCCTACACAACGTAAGGTCAACAGTTATTTTTACAGACTGTCAAAAATGTGTATGCAAGTATATTTTGACCAAATATGCTGCGCCTGAGCTATATTTATGACGTGCCGAAAGTTCCAGAAATTATGAGTGCAAATTTACGGAAGTATGAGGGAAAATTGGAGGAGCGGAAATGATATTGATTATGAGAGGAAACCACTGAAAATGCGGAAAACTATGATTTAATTCTGCCGCACCCCGCTCTTGCAGGATCCAACTAGCGCTCTTAAGCCGAAGAATGTCGGACATCTATGCCACAGAGGCATCAATTGAGTCAAACAGGCAGGGCTTACTTAGGACAGATTAGTTATGTGAAACTTGTCGTAGTAATTTGAAGGAAATAGGCAATAAGTAATAGTAATACAACTAAAGACAATATATATTAATCATACATGGTCTTAGTTGGTATATCTCTCGGAGGCGTCGGAGTCCCTTCCCCTCCTGGAACCTCGGACTTGAACAAAAGACACTTGATGCAAATAAACTGTCAGTTTTGCTAAATATAGTCCTTCCAACAGAAGTTTATATATATTGTAGATATTTCAGCTCGGTAGATCGAACAGTTCCTTATTATTGCGACCAGGATTGGGGTTGTTTCAAAACCATTAGCATAATACATTGCACGTGTATAACCGTGCAGGTAAAAATTGTAGATTATCTCAAAAATATTTTGCTTCTATTATCAAAATCCATTTTTTATTATTTTATTTTTACGGATTTCACGTAGATACTATAATTATTTATGTAGATTTTGCGTTAGAAGCATAATAATATCATGAAACGGTGGTTGCGAAAACTGATGTCTGTGTAATTTATTTTGAAAAAGACTGCAATGATTCGCTGTTTTTTCAACCTCGTGGTATAAATGTGTACATCTTGCGGTAGAGACATCACAAAAGCATGAACGGTGAGTAAAAGTTAGAGCCTATGGCGAATTTTATTCCATGACCTTTTGCCAAAACTGTTAACTGTGTAAGGATTTTGATAACTGCTATGAGTAGCTATTTTTTCAAAGGTCTTGGTCATCTTTAATAGAGTTAAATGCTTAGCTTAAAACTTTTAATCATGTTTACATTAGAACTAAAATAGAAATTAAAGCTATTCTTTCGTCCTACAACTTGGAGCTTATTTTATGTAGCGGTGATATAGCGAAATTGGTTCTTTTCCATTATCCCCCAGCCGGCATTTGCCCAAAAATGGTCAGATTCTGAAAATTTCGGTATTTTTGTAATGCTCGAGACCTCCCCTGATCATTTCGACCACAAAATTGAATTTTTAAAATTTTAGGTATTTGGGGCTTGCAAGAATCCCTCCTCCCTTAGGAAGCTAAAAAAACTTTTTAAAATTAGATTTTTTGTCACCATTCGATGCGGCTTGACGAGCTGAATCGAATGGTGATATTTCTAACGGAATCTGGTAACCGGATCCATATTTATGGCCAAAACTATCGGAGGTTGATATGCTCAGCAATTTAACAGTTTTGGTCATAACTGAGCATGCTTTTATCGGATCCAGTTAAAAATAACAACATTAGTCAGCTCATCAAGCCGCGTCGAATGGTGGGTAAAAATTTAATTTAAAAAAAATTTTTTGGCCCTTTTTGGAAAAAATAATATAACCCTTTAGTATTATTGCCAAAATATGATCGTCCCCCGAAAATTCCAATTTAAAGAGGGCAAAAAAAGAACGTGGCAACGTGTGAAGTTACAACAGCGGGTAATTGTTCATAAATTATTCCTTGCCTGTATTTGTCATAAAGTAATTACTGCATTGGATAAATTTCCCAATTTTATATGTAATCTAAATATGCACCGGCTTTTGTGTTTACGTTGAATCAATGATTTCCGGCCCAAATTCTCCCAAAACATACATCAATTGCGATCTATTTGGTTTGGGACATTTCAGTTCGGCTTATATTTTATTTTATACTTCTTGCTTTAGGTTTCGGTTTGCCAAATAGAACCCGCAGTTTAGTTTAAAAAAGAGATTTTCGCTGATTTGACTGTGATTTTCTGCATTCTACTACGAAAGGTAGGTTTTTAAAAAAATTAACTCGTTAAACTAATGAATTTAATTGTTTTAAAGGTACTTTTTTGGGTATATTTTTTACCTCATGGAAATGCTATTGGACGATAAAAATGTCTAATTCGTAGCTGAAAAAATGTAAATTGGTCTATAACATTTTCGGATTGCCGAATGCAATACGTCATGTGATAATGCTTGCTCTGTAAAAAATAGCGATTAAAATTTTAACAATTATTGCAAGTTGTGATTTATAACACATAGTTTCCGTTATTGAAATTGGTGGAAGAAACAAAGCAGCTGGCTTTGATATGTGCAAAAAATTGGCGCAATGTTTTATGTACTCTGTTTGATTTAATTTTGAGTGCGTGCACCTGGGTTGTCCTACTGTCATGTAAGTTTACGATCTTAAACCCGGTCTCCGCGCACAAAAAACCACTTTATATTTATCATGTATGCAGAAGTGCAACACGTAGAAGTAGTTCGCAGTTACTCTTTTACAGCTTAACATTTACAATTTAGTAATCACGTACGCTTCAAATCGGCATTTATTCGCATACTTTAATGAGAATATACTCCGCGAACATAACTATGCGATTCAGCATGTCATATGAGGAACGTAAGCAAAAGTGCGAAATAGGAAATTCAAGCATACGGAATAGAATTCGTGCATTACAGTGCCCATATTTCGTTGGCTAACCTGCGAATGCCAGTGATAGAATTCTGACCGTGAGTTTTGCAGGATTCAGTTCGTGATTTTGGCAAAAGAACCTATGGTGCACGTACTTAAATAGAGCCACAAATTAGTGAATTACGGAAGTATTCCTGCCTTTAGAGAGATAAAAAAGCTTAATTTAGAACAATGGAATGGTCATTGAGCTTAGGCAAGTCATATATATTCGCTTCGCTTCTTTTGCTACACGAGTTGGTAGTTTATTGGGTCTTTTCGGTTATCTCCCCAGCCAGAATTTCATCAATTTTGAAGATACAGATAAAATTTTGGTACTAATAGATTCAGCTCGATGAGCTGGTTCAGAAAATACATATTTTGCCCACATCTACTACAAAAATTTTTTTTCGATTTTTTTGAGGTCCCAATGGTCCCTTGGGAACCCTTGGGAACCCAAAAATTTTTTTCTTCGGAATATTGTCATATTGGGAACCATTCCACTCGGCTTGATGAGACAAGACGATTGATGTGTAATTTATTGAAATTTACCCAAACGTTAGAAAGTTATGACTCCCAAGTAACCCTCTTTGCCGTACGTTATAACATTAGAAAAAGAACAGCTCAGAGCTGGGGTTCGGGGGCGGCAACCCCCTGACTTAGGCTTAGGCATAGTGTATGTCTCATATAAGGAGCTTAGCTTAGGCTAAGACTAATGCTTAGGCTTAGTATACCCAGAACGGCATGACCTGCATTTTATTTCTGCCCTTCAGGGTTACTTGGGCCCTCGTAAATGTATAACGGTGAGGTAAATTTCAATAAATTACACACCAGCCGACTTGTCTCATCAAGCCGAGTGGAATGGTTCCCAATATGACAATATTCCGAAGAAAAAAATTTGTATTCCCAAGGGGATGCCATTGGGATCTCAAAAAATCGAAAAAAATTTGTCGGGGACCAGCTCATTGAGCTGAATCGATTGGTACCAAAATTTTATCTGTATCTTCAAATATTGACAAAATTCCGGCGGGGGGATAACCGAAAAGACCGTTTATTGTATAGTACTCAAAATTACAGCAGCGACAGTTTTTATCTAGTCGTTATAAGTAAAATTAGTTGATTTTATGAACTGCTGGCCATAAAACTTATCTCTAAAAATTATTGCCTAAGTTACATTTAGACACCTTCACGTTAAAAGTGGAAAAAAAGAGAGCTCAATAATTAATTTTTTCAAACAATCGAGCCAGTTCGAAAAAAATTTGCGGTTCCATTGCTGGCTTTGTGTATTCCGGATGCTTATGTAGTGATTAAAACCATGTGCGGAAATTTTGCCAAAAGACAAAATTCGGCACTATGTTCGGCTCCCTTTCTCCGATAAAAGATTTATAGGCCACAGATGTACCGCAACTAAAGCGGCAAACAGCTCCAGGTGGCTTGTAGAAAATTAACTGTTACGAGTCTTTATTGATGATAAAATTTAAACGCATCCATCACTCTAATTTTTCCTTGTATGTATATACACATATGTTAAAGTAGATACATATATTGTTATAGATTTTTCAGACAAAAAGCTTAAAAATTAATTCAGCTGCCGACTGCATATTTAAAACATATATATGTATATCTATAACACTTCAATTTATAGCAGATTATGATGCGTATCATTTCAATGTATTAAAAAACCCGGGACTATCGTAATACCGAGAACGTATAAAAGAAGAGTATGACAAATCCCAGCACTCTAATGTTAACCAATGTAAGATGACATGGTATTTTTAGTCTTATCAGCTGTTATTTCAAGAATTAGACACATTGTTCCAGCAAAACTAGGGAGTTCCAATATCCATAAATAAGGGGTCATTGTTTTCTGACTACACAAAGATAAGGATAAATAAGGCTAAAACGCCGGTGCCATCGAATATGTGTTGATATTAAACTTCTTGATAGAGTAAAACACTTCCAGTGCTAGCGTTAGTGTTTGACACTGCGTCCAGAAAATTCACCCAGAAATATCTTGAAATATTTGAGAAAGAAAGGCTCGTCTTACTCATATTGTCTCGCTTATTGATCTATTTCCGTGATTTCATCCCGAAAATAAACTGGTATGCGTAGACAAAAATGCAATGCAAAAGCTTTGGCAATATAATAGGGCCGCCTCCAAGCTCAAAAGGGCGACAAAAGTACTACCATAAAATATGTGTTATAAAATGTGTAAATATGTGGTCCCAGCACATCGTAGTTTAGGATATAGGTATCGATGAGAAACAGGAGGAATAGGCGTTACCTTCCTAAGGGTCGGATCCTCCTTGAAAAACTCCGACCCTCCTCGTAATAATTTTAACGATAATTGTAAAACATGTGGTGAATAGTGGCAAAAATTGGAGTAAATAATTTATCTTAAAATGGTAAAAATCAGGGGAAACAATATTTGAGTTCTTCCATTACCCCATATTTTGGCAATGATCCCTCACAAATCAGCGCAGCCCATGTATTCTTATGTACATGTCCCGCCCTATTGGTATTGAATAAAAATTAAAATTTGTTTTCAAAGTAAAAATGCACCCACTTGCTGAAATGAATTAAATTTACTCATAAATTTCGTGTTAATAACCTCAAAATACGTTTAATGTTTTCATAAAACTTTAGTAGATTAAAATGTACCAGAATTGTCCAAATTCATCAAAAATCGGTATTGTTCGCTGGAAAATAGGCATTGCCGTCGAATTTTTCGCTCAGCAGCCAATATGCTCATAATGCATTCACTGATAGCAAATACTGATAACTGTGTCAACTTTCCGATATTTGTCTTTTATTCAGAAACGCCACGGTTGCCAATTACGTATTACCGTTTTCTAGCTATACATATTCTGCAAATTTTAAGGTATAAATTATTCTAAATTAAATTCGGACTATTAGTAACATATTTTCGATCTGAGATGAATTCACCTGTTTTTCCTATAAAGGTTCGAAAATTGTCGAAGGTTACAAATACAAAGTGACAAACTTCAAATGACTGTTGTATGTTTTTTGTAAGCGGTTATCTCTTCTCGTTCTGCGCTGAGGATTTAATTAAAAACTGCGGTATTCTACTCGAATTTAGTACATTACAAAAAAGCAGTAGATGTAAAAAGTCTCAGGAAAGTAAAATTACTAGAAAGAGTATAGTTGTCGTTTTTCCTAAGGGAAAAGAGTCAATACAGTTTATAATCGGCTGCGTAAATTGAAAATATATACTCGTGTAGCCCTATTAAATTATTATATATTTCGTGGTTAAAAGGGTTATAATATTCATATACAAATAGATGCAAGGATATATGTGAAAACAAGAAAAAATCTGAAAACATTAAGTTTACCAACATGGTTCGAACCTATGACTTATGATCTTATAGCAAGTAAAATTAATGATCTTAAACCGCTCGAAAACAAGGTTTGCAGACATAATCTGTTTATGGATGCAAGGATGTTTTCTCTTATAATTAGCAATGGGGTGAAAATTTAGGTTCTCGGCTCCGATCGGTTCATCTCGGCTCCAGAGCCAAGCCCAGGCGAGCCGAACATGTCTGAAGAAGCGTGCCGAGCCAGAGCCTAGGATCTTCCTATAAGGCCGAGCATATCTTGAACAGCTGCGTTCGGCTTTTAAAAGCTCTTTTCCAAAACAAAAACATTATCGCCCAACCAACAGCAAGAACTGCATCGGCTCTGATCTTAAAAGTTCTAGCAGCGACCATATGTAGTTTCTTTGGTGTTTTCTATATTAGGTTATGCTCTGTCTGAATTTACTAAATCGCAAGTTAGTATTACTAGTGAAGCTCGCTTGCGAGCCAGAATTCCAGTGGTGAGAACAATTCCCCGAAGCAGAAGTGTGAAAAATATTTGCCACACAATATTTTTGCTTGTCGACCCAGAAAACCCCATATCCGACACTAAAACCAACAATAAACACACATTCAGGTGCTTTTCCCACGACTTCTCACCAAAAATTTCGAAAACGTCATTTTTTATGCCAAGTATGAAAAAGACGTGTAAAAAATATTTGCCCAACAATATTTTTAACACTTGCAATGAGTTTATCTGCCCAGAAAACCCCATTTAATACACTAAAAGCAACAAAAAACACACATTTAGGTGCATTTCCAGCGACTTTTCACCAAATATGAAATTTGGCGCCAACTATAAGCTTATAGACTCCAGATTGGGAAGTAGTTGAAAAACTTGTTATATATCATTTGAAAGTCCTGGTAAAGCTACATGGAATAGGCCTATTAGTTTGCGAATTCCTCGGTTACTTATTGAGAAAAGTCGCAAAAACTGGAGGGTGTGCCCGAAAAATGAGCCAGAATGACGTCATTTTGCCCCATAACTTTTCCCACGGGAAAAATTCAAAAATCGGGCTCCGTCACTACATTGCGGCTCGAATGAGCTATCTTGAATCAAAATCCGCCCAACCGATTGAGATCCAGGTGCGACAAACACACACAGACACACGCACACAGACACGACCTCCTCAACCCTCCGTCCAGAGACAAAATTGAAAATTCTCGTTCCACTCGCTCGCTTCGCTCGCATTCAATTATGACGCTAAGAGCCGAGCCGAGGGACTTGGTTCATAAAGAACCGAGTCGAGACAGAGTATAAGATCTGTGCGCGAGAACCGAGTCGGACATTGTGCAGGAAGAGTCGAGCTGAGCTAGAGCCGGAAAATCCGACTCCTTCCCACCTCTGGTTAGCACTGTGCTTTATTTAGCAAATAAAAATCGAATTTGTTCTGTGAACTTAACGTGTATAAAATGAATGAAGTTTAACTATTCAGCGTGTTGACATTAAACATTATAACAATATGTGGAACTAATACTTTACGAACAATAAAACATCTTCGGAGGTACTTTTGCATTTCCACAATTTCTGAAACGCTTTGCCACCTTGTCCGACGCACATTCGGGGAATATTTAGATGATATCTGTGTCTTGTTTTAATTATTATATATTGTTCATGTGTTGTTAGTATATGATTTGCGCAATGTCGTTGAGGTTGTCTGCCTTTAGTTCAGGCTAGGTTTCATTGGAATTAAGCCCCAGGTTTTCATTACTGGCCAACCTCTACGGAAACCCAGCACTTTTTTGGCACAGAAACAAGGGAGCATGGGGACGCAATAGGTAGAATCATTGTTTGAGCAACTGAACCTCGCGTCAATTCTAATTCATAGTTCGTATTGTGTTTCTGTTTAAAACCATAATCTCGACAATCTCATTACAGAATATAGTACTTGCTCAATTGTATCGATTTTGATTTAGTTTTTTTGCCCATACAAATCGTTTCGTTTTGTTTCCGTATTCAGCCTCATTCAGCACATCTTCGTTTTTTCGTATAATAAGCAAATATAATCCGATGACTACTTTATTTTTTTGAACTCATACTATTCACTTAAACCAAGATCAATAATGATCGACTCTGCTGAAGAGTGTGACACTCTTCACTTTGACTTACTATCTCACGCGAAACGTCGCGGTTATTTTCGCCCTTAAGCTTCCAAGGTTTATGACTCTCTTGGTGGGTCATAAACGTCACTGCGCACCCATGTTCTTGGCCACCAACTTTACACCCCAGCCATGTTTAATGGCCTCTATATTCCACTTATGTTGATGAACCACTTAAATTTCGACCCTCACATGTTCGTGAACCAATTTTGCAGACCCTTCCTATGTTTTTGGACCACAATTAAAAGGCCCCATGTTCTTGCGCCAGTTTTTTATTTAAAAATATTTTAAACATACAGGGTTTCAAACCTCGGAGGAAAGGGCGCAAACGGCGAGAGATAGTAAGGCAAGAGTGTTATAAGAAGAGAAGAGTGTTATAGTTTTCAGCAGAGCCGATTATTATCGACACTCGCTTAAACTAATTGACTTAAACCGGAACTGACAAACAGTGCTTGAAATATTTGTCGCCGACCAGATGGTCTTCTCACACTCAGGGCACCTCGAAATAAGTACAGGGGCCTAATGTAAACGCTTAATATAATTAACAAGTATTTTAAAAGTCACGGCGTCCATAATGAATTGCATCAAGGCTCGGTTCGATCAGCCGAAGTTGTCTACTTTAAGTGAGGCCGCAAATGACATTAAAGCGGCCTTTCCTTTTGTGCTATTTTAATGCGATTATGTTTCTACATATTTTGAGTGTATATAGTTGCTGGTATAAATACACAAAATGCAAAAAGGACAGTTGTCCACCCAAAATTGAAGACGTATCCTTCAGAACAGAGGACGATTAAACTGTTATCTCAATGAGGTGTCATACATTATATTGTGGATCATGTGAACTAGTGTTGCGAGTGTGTGAGAGCGTTTAAATACAGCAGATATTTTCATCTCAATAAATTGGAGCATCCGTAATGCGTCGTTTACAGAGAAATGTGTGCGCTTACTCGACATCGTCAGCATATACATAAGTGTGTATGAAAACATTACATTCGATAGTATGTAACAACCTTCGTGCGCTGTTACGCAAAGCCAGTTCTGTGTAACAACATTCGTACGTTTTTACGCATAAGTGCTTGTATATAACGACATTGCTAATTGCAAACTTAGGGAATACTTCAGCAAAAGTCGCAAAAAATAACAAAAATTGCTAAAATTGAGCGAAATTACAGAAATTATGAACTTCTACAAATTTCAACATTATAGCTACCTGCTATATCCCACCTCCCCCCTCGTGAACCGCCTGATTCCCTTGAACGCCGAAGACCGACCTCCCGTTCCCGTGACACTTGCTGCCATACCCTGAGACGTCGGATTTTGACAAAGTATGTATGGTTAAGACTGTTCGTAACAACGTTCGATAGTTGTTACAAAGCTGCGAATGCTTGTAACAACTACATTCGAGCGTAACAAATAGACCGTAACTACATTAGCAATGTCGTTACATACAAACGCTTATGCGTAACAGTGTACGAATGCTGTTACGCATAAGCGCTTGTATGTAACAACATTACATACATTCAACCTTCAACATTCAACCTACAGCATGTGAATATATGGTCCCAAGCCGCATCGCTATGGTTTACTTCATGGAGAAACGGAAGCATTACGAAAAGAATCCGTAAAATTACTAATAAGAAAATTTGCTCATAAGGTTATGGGACACAAACGTAGGTTTAAATTTATTGCACAAATATATTGTTGCAGAGTTGCTGTACACGGCTTATGAATTATTAGCCAAAGAGTCCGTTAAACAAGTATGTCTGAACCCTGTGGGGCCACGATGGCTACAATGAAATCAGTGGTAGTAAAGGACCACACCCGCTTGAGACCGAACGAATTTTACACGATAATTATCGGCCGCCACAGCTACTGTTAATTGGGGGGGGGCATAGTCATACATTGATTGCTCGACAATAGCGAGACAAACAATTTCCAATTAAGATCGAGATATGGAATAGCGGCGTAACATTACAGCCTGTGAGCAGGTGTTAGTGTCAGTCTCCCTGAGGGACCTCAGTAATCATGCCAAATGCTCGACACTAACACAACCAATCGGGAACCGTCCGAACGCACCTCGTTAAGAGCACCTGCGGCTCTCTAAGTTCCATAGCTTCTTGGGTCTGCGCGAGACAAGCTACAAAATTATCCAAATTTGCGGAAACATTGGTCCACGCTTGAGGTTATGATAGCCGGGTCATATGGCATGGTGTAAGGCCATGGAGCTGTGTACCGTTGTTACATATGTACGTATGTATATATCTCTAGAGCTTAAGTATAAAAAATACACAAGCGTGAATTATAAGAACCTTGTATAGAGCGCAATGAATAATAATTTTATGTTCTACGAGTTGTAAAGAGCCATTTACCCGAGCGAAATATTTATGACTGGCTGCAGCTGACTGTTTCAGAAGCTTGCTCGTTATTCGCAAATTTATGTATCATAATAATTATTGTCGATTTTGGTTTATTTATTATTGCGAACAGATGCTAAGTTAAATTCTGGTGGTAGCTTTACATCACAGTTTTAGTGAGGTACGACAGCTTATGTACTGTCTGATGTATATATTTCGCTTTACATAGTGAGAAAACACTATAATGTTACGGTTAGACCATTTATTAGTAAACGCTAAAATGTTTATATTTGCCGATATGTTTTCTGTTTTGACTGTTTACAGACTCGTTCACACCTAAAAGTTCTGCAGCTCAAAATTTGATCAATATTTGTAAATCGATATAATCGCGATCCGTCAAGGCATGAATGTCCATTTTCACAATAACTTTTCAATAGTTTTCTACATTTTGAAATTGCATTGTTTTTCAAAAGTTAGAATAGCGTTCACACGTTCAAATTTACAAAAAAGTAAGAAAATGCATTCACATTTTAATTAAATTTTGTTAATGTTGAGCTAAAAATTTGCACTAAAGATTCGAACATGTGAACGCAGCTTTAATCAAGTGGTGAAGTGATGATAAGCCAGACGTGGCATTGTTTCCATTGACAGGCATCATTCCTCTGAACAGAGTTGAAACATTTTTATATATGTTGGCATCAAGGTTAATACGTTTTCTTTATGTTCATAGTAACTTCTGCACACTATAGTATAACCAAGAGCAGCATATGTTTAATACCAGTAGTATTATTTGTGCTACAATTTAACTACAATTTTGTGCTTCCCGATATTTCAAATACAGTGGCGCCAGCTAGAAATACCTCAGTTACGGTAAAATAAGAGTTTAATTAACATTTAAAGAAACCAAAAAAAACTGAATCGAAAGTCCGGAAACCTAGTTATATAATAGATGCGCCACTGAACATAAGCTAAAGTAGTAATAGTCAAACGAGGGTGGCTATGTTTGAGACAAAATATTGTTATATTGCTAATTCTTTTCTAAAAAGCCTTTGTTTTAATAGAGAATGTCATATTTCCACGAATTTAGTGCACTAAAGCCCAAGGTTTTTGGGAAAAGTTTTTCGTTTTTTATATTTGTGGAAGAAACTGCAAAAACTGGAAATTCGGCCTTGCTTCGGAAGTGGGGTAGACAATAAGCACGGGACCCAACATCTTTCCATCGATGCCTTCATAGTCTCTGGACGTCAGTCCTCTCTCACCGTTAAAAGGCATCTCTCTGAGATCATGGGCACCCCTTAAAATTATTTGCTTTGTTTTATCAAACGGCCAACTCCGATCCTCGTGAAAGGTGACGTTAAGGAAGCTACACTGTACATATCGTTGTATTTGCTATTCAATAATCAGTACCAATATATAAACAAGTTTAGCTGTCAACAAATGTGATGTTGTAATAAATATGCATGATGAATCTGAACCCTATTTTGCTGGTCTAGATGGTAGATATTCTAGCTTATGTATGTACAAAGATTTGCAAGGTTTACAAATGCGAATGGCGCAATGAAATTTAATGTTAATGTTACATCGCATTTCGTTGGCTATTCGAAGACAGTGTCCGAGGCTATTTGCTATAAATATATTTGCAGTGATGCGTTTATTGGTCCTTCGTTGGTTGGACTAGAAGTATTAAACAAGTGCACCCTTTGCTAAAAGTATATTTCAGAGTTTAACCAAAGACGAAAATAATGTCACAGCTGTGTGTTATTGAAACTATATATAAGAGGAGAATGGATCTATTTATTATTTGTCTGAATGTTTGCCTTTGAACTATGTCAAAAGCCTTATAGATAAACCCATATATATTCTGAGTCAGCAAAGTCCAAATTAGGTTGTAAACATATTTTTAAACCCATAGAGGGTATAGTTTGGGGGATAGCTAATTATGTATTAGCGTAAGTACTGAGTAAATTTTTGCATTAGCGTAGTCGTTCAGTGTGCGACGCTTCAGCAGGAGAGTAGTGTTCTATCTGTTATATTCCACCGTTATATTCCACCGAGGACACTGTTATATTCCACCGTCTATCTATATAAGTGGCTACGCCTCAGCAGGAACCGTGTTCTATTCCACCGCTATTCAGCTGGAGGACCGTGTTATATTCAACCACTATGCAAGCGTTTTTAATTAGGCTCTAGCGTACGTTAATTTAGTTATTTAATGTCACTCATAAACGTAACCTTTCACAAGCGTCGTTGAGCTAGCCAAGTCTCACATTATACCGCGCGAATTACATTCGGACATTAGATTTGCGGATGGAAGTGCGAGAACGAAGGCAATATTAAAAAAGCAACACAGACATTTTTTACAGTCCTGTGCAGCAAAATTTTCACCTGTCAAGAGAACATATCGTAGGTCATAATGTTTGTATTAAGTGAATGATTTTTGTATGATTTGGAAAGTAAAAACAGTTCATAACGTCTATCTGTATGTAAGTTCTCTATACTATCTTCTGAACGAATCACGGGTATTGGTTCATATTGACGACAGCGACTTACTGCTTGATTACAGATCATAGCCAAAGTTATTCCGCGTTTATGAATGAATCATGATCAAATTTGTCTATTAAGTACATTAAGCTTGGCGAATTCGCACATTTCGAACCTTTAATATAACCTATGCAAAACAATCACATAGGTAATGCAAATCAATTCGCCAGGTTACCATGCCGCAAAGCTTTTCCACGCCTGGGCGACGCCGGGTATTCCAGCTAGTCATTCTATATCCAAACTTACAATTCGTGATTCTCTGTGTGTAGCTTACGGTATAGTCTGTGATTGTTTCGTGTAAGATTGTAGATATTGACCACATAAAATTGATGGATATTTTTTAATTATTTCAATCTTTGGCTGGCATTTATGGATAATCAGGGAATGAGAGACTACATTCTTCAGCATTCTGCAATTCTTTGCCAGTTATTTTCATAAGCATATCTTATGCGTTAGGTAATTTTTAATTTTCTGATTTAAATTAGGAATAAATGTTTGAGCGTCGAATGACGTAGTGATAGAATTTTCTCGCATAATGAGCGTACTGATCGCTGCGTTTTCAAACCAGTTCGTCACAACTTTTGAAACTAACATTGAACCCGGAACAACTATGCATACACAATGTTAGACTATATTTTGTGCAAAAGAGCTTGGCAGGACATGTAGTATGCAGCATACTATACAACGCTTTATAGACATTACGTTGAATTGGCTAACAAAATTCGAAATTAATGTCGCAACCTGTGATTGCTTTGGCAGAAATATTTGTCAAAATGCGAAATAAAACAATATTACAGTTTGCGATAAAATTGCAACCTGTATTTAACCGTACATTTCTTTATAGGAACTAAGTAGCAGGTATAAATGCATCCACCTATAATGCGCTGCTATACGCTCCTATGACATTGTTCACGTAAGAGCAAGAAGCTTACTATTTCTGGTAGAAACACAAGTGAATGGTCAGAATCAGTTTTATGCGGATAAATTTTAAAGTTATGTATATACATTTAAGATTTTTTTGCAGACGACTGATATACACGAACTCCATGGTTTAGATCGTGAATGTTAGCTTGAATATCCGCGAATAAAACTTTTCCCTTGATAATGACTTAATCATAGCAAAATAACTATTTTTTGTATCTTCTACTAAAACCGATCTCAAATTTCACTTAGTAATTAAAAAGAGTTCTACAAACGCCCATACAATGCATAACCAACCATCTCGTGGCGATCCAAATGTCCCACATGCTCCTCCTCAACCGCGGCAACCGCAGATAGGATATGTTCATCAACAACGCCTTCTACATCAACAACAACTACAACGAATGTTGCAAGATCAACAACAACAACAGCAGCAGCAGCAACAACAAATTCAACACCATCATCGGCTGCAACTTCAACAGCTGCCACAGCCGCCGCCTCAGCAACATCATGTCGGTCAACCGAGGATCGGATTCAATCTTCGTCATCAGTTTATTCCGCAGCCGCAACAACAATATCACCAACTGCATCAAAATCATTTACAACAGCCGGTACGCGTACCACCACCCGTCGCTCCGGCACCACCTGGATTAGTGCGAGCACCGCCTCCTCCGACATCCACAGCACCACAAGGCGTTCCACTGTTAGTCCAAGCCCATCCACCGCCGATAATGAGTCAATCCACGACATCGGCCGTAAGCGTTGCTAATCAACCGCTAACAGTAGCGCCCGATGTGCCACGCATGGTGAGGCGGGCAAGTATTAGTGACATGTTACAAAATTCAACCACTGCAGCGGAAAATCACGCTGGACCTTCGTCGAGCCGGACAACTCCGACGCCTCCAAAAACTGCTGGCACGACTAGTCCAACGAGATCGGGATCTGTATCTGGCGATGCTACTAGCACACCACAAGCTCCCGCCGCTCGTATTGGACCTGTAGCTGCTATGGTTGCTGCTGCTGCTGCTAGCGATCAACGACATCCTGGCAAGGATTTTCCCATGCGAAAAGAATTGGCAGTTTTGGGTAAGTGTCAGAACATTGTAAGGTCAGAGTGTCATAAATGTCATACTATATCATAAGGTTAGCTTCACAAAGTCTTTTAGCATTTTAATTTTTTCGAGTTTTCTAATTAAATAAATATATGTCTGATTGTAGCGAATAAAATTTTAGGTTGAATACTAGCACCTAATATCTAGGTTTGTGTAACATGTACTTATCACAGATAACTCATATCACCTTTATGAAGTTAGAAAGTTAGAACTGGGTGCAAAGCTGTTATAAAGAGTATCGCAATGATTAATCATATAATGTTTTTGAAAGGTTAGTCCTTGCTAATGGATATATTTTGTGAACGCTATTGTCCATTATAATGTTAAAAGCTTAGCTCGGTCAGTTATACTCCTTCACTCGTTACAACCCAGGCGAAATTCGATTCAGAAAATTGTGGACATTTTGTTTTACTTAGTGTCTGTGTACTCTTCCCGTAATACAAATGCATAATGCTTAAAGTATATTTTCGCGCACTACTCCAAAAGACAGTTTCCTTCCGAAGATCGTATACGATTTGTTTTCCTTTTGCTTCCGCCGTTTCCACTATAATGAAAAAATGCAAAAAAAAAACAATAATTTTGCAACAAAAATGCTGACCTGGAGTGCAGCTGCTTTGTTTATAACGTCAAAATGTTTCTTCAACAACACTAATATGCAGCAGTTTTATGCCAACAATATATATCAAATTTCAAATGTAGAGCGTTCAAAAATAGGGAATATATAAAATTTATTGCAACCTATACGGCAAGGGGTTTCGGTAGTTTAGGCTTGAAACTTAAATATTAGGTGTTAGTAAAATTTTGTTGTTAGTTATAATAAATGTCTGCTGTTTATTATTAATTAATATTACTATAATTATTTTTGCTATTTTGGACAATGTTAAAAAGACGAAAATCCATTTATTTTGATTTTGGTAAGATTATTTCATAAACTATTCAAGTTGAAATTTAGGTTGTTTGTAAAAGGAATTTTCTTTGTTCGAGTAAACAAAATCTAAACGTTTATAAGTTCGAAAATAGTTTCCAAATCTTTGAAGGGCATTGCAAATGATTGCGCTGAGCATATTTAGTGTATCATAGCTTATCAAGCAGTTATTTAAGTTTATTACAGTTAAAATTCTGCTACATATTTGTACCAGATTTTAAGGATTGCCTTTTACATTAAAGTACATAATTTTCCAACATTGCAATGTCTGAACTACTACAAAATATGCCCGCAAAAATGATTAAAGATATGTATAATCAGTTTCAGTTTACGATGTCGAAACCAATCGGAATTTCTGTTCTCCGAGTTCCAACGAGTCCATCTAAATCAGCTTATCTAGACATTCTTACCTTACGACCTTACCTAGACCTAAATCGAACTTTGAACAACTACGTTCACTGACATTAGTTTGGCGCCAAAAAATTCATTTCAACTGTTAGTGTATTTCGTGTGTGCCTCAGAATTCATATGCAAATTATTATAAAACCATATAATACGACAACCAATGCAAAAAGTTTTGTATATTTCGTCAGTGAAATGTTAAATAGTAGTAACTATAGTCACCGTAATAAAAATTAGAACACATTTATAGCGCCGAGCCACCAAGTTAATTTGGGCCAAATTTATTCGGGAACGACCTATTTAAAACGACTTCTACCTCAGTAAGTCGTATTACACTAATTTTAAATCTAAAATACTCACAGCCGGTTCGATTTGACACGGAAAATCGGCGTGGTTTGTAATTTCAACCGTCTTCGAAGGATAGCTATTCCGATTACATCTGATTCGCTATAAATTCTGTCGAAATGAAAAAAATGTGTTCAGTTGCACCTTGTCTTAAAGTTGGTTTAAATGTGTTTAAAATTTTTGGATAAGATTTATCAGTGCGTGAATTGTTTGATTATATGTATAAATGCAGTCTTATTCATGTAAATTTTCGTTAGTATGTCCACTATTAACATCTATGCACTAATACTTGGGTTGTGCAGAACCGACAGAGATAAAGTAGATAATCTTTGAGTAATTTATACGGTTTTAGAAAAGGTCTGAGGGCAAATCTGCTCTGTGCGCATTTTAGTCAACATACAGTTCCCAGCTTACTAAAAGGCAATCGGATTACATGTATTTTATGGTACTGCAGATCTTTACGATCTATTTTCTGTATTGGTGCTTTCAGTGGCCAAATTAATAGATGCTGTAGAAGTTGAAACGATTTTCGTTACATGATACAATACGAGTTTATCATAGTTTCATGAAAAGAGTGTGATATTTCTTGACATCATCATACATGTGGTTCATTTCAATCCTATCCCACTCCGGTATTCAGGTGGGTTACCCTCCACACTATTTGGGAGGCGTCGATATATCGTCAACAAATGTTTGTTCCGTCCCTCTCTAGTTTAAGGAGATAACATGAAATTCATAAATCTACTGCAACTCCTATTATGGTTCAGGAATCGACCGACGCATGAGGATAATATTTCATAATGTGCGGCTGAGCCTGAGCATAACCAGACCTAACTATTTCTTTGTATAAAAATATCTGCTGGGTGCGCAAAGCATGAGTAATACGTGTTTCAGATTAAACACAACCTAAACTTTGAAATGTCATCACCGATTTGGAGGAAATTTATGTAGTGCGTGTGATTTCAAGCATCATCCCATTCGTATTCACAACAGGTTACAGGTCAAAATAAAACTGCATATTTGAGCTGTCGAATTATAACTTGTAAACTGTTAGAGCATTTGAATAAATTTTTGTTGGTTCTGTAGTTCTTAAATTGACATATATACTCATAGCGTAGAAATAATCCGAACAACCCTTTAATGATACAATAATTCTGTTAAAGCCGCCTATTTAGGGTCAAATGCGTGCAGCCCAGACTTTGTTGATTTGATATCATTTAGAGGGTTGCGTCTTAAGTTGGCACAATAAGATGGATGACGATTTTGGACAATCGCATGCAAGAAACCATAGGTACGAACTATTCGTTAGAACTGATGGTGATCGATCGAAACCTTTAAAGAACTCAAATGTTTTGAAATATATTTTACAACGACTTATTTTTCCAAGCGATTGGATCTTTATTATTTTTAAAGTAAGTCCATTGTTGGGGCACTGCACTCAAAAGAGGGAGAGACCGCTATGGAAAAATTGCGGCTGCTGCGTTTTGCAGCACACTCTGCTGTTCACAAAAGGTGCCTTGCACCTTCTTGCTACGTCCCTGAAGTCTGTAAAAAGTGCGAATTCGCGAGGTTTAGGATTTAGAACTTTACGCCACGTTCGGGGTGTTTTGACTGATACAAAACATTCAATTGAAACTTTATTTGTGCAAAAATTCCTAAATTACTAGATACTAAGCAGCCGTTGTATTGACAAAGGTAAAACATCATCTTGTGGGAACTGATGCTAAAAATATATATACATGGAGTTCGTAAGGATAGGATGCATCTCCTGACAACTTTGTTAATTTGTAAAGTCTAAAGTAAATAATTTAAGTATGGATGAATTTTTGTTTGCCACACTTGGTTAGGTTAACAGCTTATGGTTACAGTAAGAGCATAACTCTAAGCAATAAACGCTATCAGTACTGAAAACTTTAAATTAAAACAGAAGCTTTGATACAATTTATAAACAAGTCAAAAACGCCTGAATGTGTCCTGGCGTCATTTGAAAGTTGGACCCTTATTTCTTCCTTAAAATAAATCTACGCAGTATTAATACTCTTTCCAGTTTTGTATGAAGTTCGGTTACGTTGTTGGGACAACCACAGATAAGACGAAATTCTGAGCTTAAAAGTAGCCCACTCAGTTCCAATTGTAGCGGACGCTAGATTGCAAACCGAAAAGGTAAGAAACTTCACAAAGTCAGAGATATTGCTCATGTTTACGGCATTAAAAATGTTTCGTTATAAAGCGTTAATTATAGCTGCAATCATGACTTACTCAGTGCCTCGAGAGGCATGCAGCAAACACGTACTCGTTTGATAATTCATTACTTCCAACATCCCAAGAAACCCATATATTGTCGATACACATCCTGAAATTCAAGTTGAATTATAGGAAAACTGCAGATACACATGAAATGAATAGAGAAGCTTCGAGATTTAAAACAAACATTTTATAATATGTGTGTTTAAGATGCGTAGATTTATGCGCATAGCTAATAGATATATAATGCGGCGTTCTCGTTATAATGTCCCCAACGTTTGGATCCTATGTACAGCACACAGTGTCACGTACACTGTCGACAATAGGGTGTTTTAGACACCTCCATGTTTTTTATAATTTTTTTCAAAGGTAGCTAGCTAGCTAAGGGTATTGCCACTTCTCGACAGTGTGAAGCACGCTGTGTCTTCGTGCAGTTATATTGACAGTGTGGTGCATTATTTCATCAACGTTCATATCACCTAGATACAAATATCAAGAATTTAAAAAATACACATCACAGTTGACTAATAAACCGCATTAGTTAGAGACGGTGTTTCTTACAGTTATTTCGCCCCAAATTGGTAGCTAGGGGTGTGCCGTAAACCTTCGGCAATTGACGTACAGTTTGGGTGTCACCATGATTGTCTATACGGCAGGGTCGCGACTACTGGAGGAGAAAAACTCCAAACAGCGGTGACATTAGAACGTGAACGCCGCATAATATACTATAAGCATGAGTGGCTAACGCGCGGATAATGATAAGTTCGAAAACAATTGTCGACGCTGACGCGTGTATAAAAATATTGCTAGCCATGTTATAGAACGCGCAGCTTTAAAGGTGACGCGCGAACATCATGCAACTGAGCCATATTTTGCTTTTATATTACTGTGCCACGGTGTTAAAAGGATTGCACGTGAAATAATGAAGGTGAAATACATAGATAGTAAATCTTAGTGTCGTAACCATGTTGGAAAATCATTTTATTTTTAGCATCAGCACCCCAAATTAGGCCATAAATAGATTTTTTTGAAATTTCTCAGCGGTGTCACTTTGTTTCACGTTTGTCATATTAACTAAGTAACACAATTAAGAGCTATGATAATTTGCAATAAAATATAAATTCGCATAAAGGCATGTTTCTAGGTACAGTCATTGTGCGTCTAACAAATTAGGGATCTACTTTATGTTAATATATATAAAAGCTTTTATAACGTTTGGCTCATGTTGAGCTAAAACTCATTCTATTATAGCATTTAGTACTATCTCAATTTAGTAAATCAAATTATTATTCGTTTTCTTTGAAAGGTTCGCCAACACATCTAACCGATCAAATATATTACGTTTTGACAACAAGCAGATTACAGTGTCTTAACAGTTTCCGGTTTTAGATTCTACAAGACTCCAGCGAAACTATGACCTATAAGCCGCGGCTACGTTGTTGGATTGATTTTAATTTCGATGATGTTTGCTGATAGTAGATTTTTCCATGGAAAGCGATTTGTGTAATTGCGAAATAGTTAGCTGTGTTTGAATTGTTTGCTGGGCTACGTACTTTAAATGGCGTATTATTTTATGTGTAATTTTGCCTTGAATTATATGTTGTTGCTTTATTTTTCCCAGCATTTGTATTTTAGGCATGGCAATGAAAATTTCTCCGCAAATGCTTAGCGATGGTAAGGTTTATATTTTTTGTAATTATATATCTGTGAAACTTTATGCCGATTGGCAATTGTGTCGATGAATATTTTATTACTTGCATATCATGTTTATCCATACTGTAGGTACTTTGGTTATTGTATCTTAACCCTTTCATTTTTAAATCTGTCGATCAGTATTTGCGCATATTGCAACGCGTTGTGTAGACTTAGTATGTCGCGTTGCGTACGTTTACACATTAGTTGTTTTTCGCTTAGTTTGTGAGGTTCCTTAAAGAACTGAGCAACATCAGCTTGTTAGCTCAGTGGTTTGCGTACCCAGTTCGCACGCATACGATCGGGGCTCCATCCACGGCGCGGCTTGAGTTTGTCAAATATTGTGCAATACACGCGCTACCCCAGGCATTAAAAGGAAACCGAAAATTTTCGACAAGTTTTTCTCAATATACATAATTTTATATACCATTCGAACAGCATTCATGATCTGAATCGACTCTGTTCGTGTGCTAACCAAATAGAGTTAAATACAGTTTTAGGTGTCCAACGTCCATCGGCTCAAGGGGAATATATGACAGAAATGACCAATGTGGCATTTCAGTTTTAAGCGAAGGTATGCCATGGCTAGTCGTTAAAGTCTTTGAATTTAAAATATTTCAAGATTTTGGTTTGAAATTTTATTATATATTCTTTGATATTCATAAGCCTAGCCCGTTAAATACACAATTTTTTGTCAGCGTAGATTAAAAAATAAATAAGAAATTATATATTAAATAATAAGTTTTTAACAGTATAATGTTAAAGCCCGCTATAAACTGCTCACATTTTAACTCCTGATAAACACGATAAACTCGACAGTACATGGTGATATCCTAATATATAATGACTGATCTTTTTATAAGATATTGAGTTGACCTATATTTATTGAACAATCAATGCAGTAGACATAACTTAAGATATAAAATTTTTAACAGAAGTTGTGCAAATTGTTCATATTTCAGCTCCTGACCAGCATGGTAAGCCGACAAGACTTGGTGGTTTCCTAATATCAGCAATTAAACTACTCTCTTATATAATCATGCTTATCACGTTTCCGTTTTCACTCATGTTCACGATGAAAGTAGTCAAGGAGTACGAACGAGCGGTAATATTTCGTTTGGGTCGGGTTTTGTCAGGAGGAGCCCGTGGTCCAGGTCTCTTTTTCATTTTGCCCTGCATCGATTCGTACCGCAAAGTGGATCTTCGCGTTCTTTCGTTCGACGTACCTCCGCAAGAACTGCTGTCGAAAGATTCGGTTACTGTATCGGTTGATGCTGTTGTCTATTTTCGCGTCTACAATCCAATTGTTTCTGTAACGAATGTCAACGATGCATTTGCAAGTACGAAATTGCTCGCACAAACAACGCTACGTAACGTGCTTGGAACACGACTTTTGGCTGAAATGTTATCCGAGCGCGAGTCGATTTCGTACGCTGTTCAGTCGATGCTCGACGAAGCCACCGATCCCTGGGGAGTGAAGGTAATTTCATAACTGGTTTGCGTTTGGCGATTAGACACAAGTTACATAACAGCTACCACCTAATGTTTCTGACCGCCTCCCCATAAGCCATACTAACCACCCTCACACGGCGCCGTACTACTCAACCGCTTGCCCTTCAAACTGAGCCTTCGAAGACGACCATTAAAATTTTAGCAAACATTAACAAATTACCGTTTTTCATATATTTTTGATACGTTCATAATATATAATACGTAATACCTAAAATAATGCGTTTCTGTACATATAATATACATTTAATGCATACATTACATTAATTACTTATATGATGCATGTATTGGTTGCATAATATTGATGTTTAACGTATAACCAATTCCGAAAGATTTTGGATTTGTAAAAATTTACTTGATATCTTTGCACCTTGCCGCCAAAGCTATATACCCCTCTCCAGTTCGCCAGGCCCAACGCACTTTGTCATATAGGCAATATTTTGTATTTATTATTCTGCCAATGTATCTATTTTGAGTAAATATGTCAACAGCTGCACTTTCAAGTTTCTTGATTTCCGAGCAATAATTGTGCTTCGGAGATTTTCAGCGAACGTGGTTTTGATTTTCTTCGCCGTATATGTGCCCTAAAAACGCAACTGTCTTGGTGATTCATTTAGTGATCTCTTTGTATTCTATTTGGAGAAAGAGAAATTGAAGAAAAGTTGAAAAACAGATCATAATGTTTTGATTCGTATACATTAATAAACTTGATGCATCGCTGCGAGTCATGGACAAATTGTCAGGATAAGTGTCGGATAGAACTACGGATTCCTTACTGTATTAATCGCCAACAACGTCGTACGCATCCCTGTAAAATAAACCGAATACTATTACTTAGGTTTAAATAGATTTTTTCATTATTAAACTTGGATAGTATACCAGCGAAGTAGACGCAAAAACTAAAAACTCATATCATTTGAGCAGTATCAGGGGCAAGACTGATCTCTGCAAAACCCAATCTCTGCAAAACTGGAAAGAGCCGGTAAACCAAAAGTGGTGGGCGCCGATTATTTGTATTTGTTTTATTTCAAATCAACCATTTAAGTTTTTCTCGTTCTTCATTAAAAAGCTATGTATACTGCTTTCCTTTTGTGACAGACCTGATCAGCAGCTACTAGTAATGCTCTCTTATTTGAAAAACAGGAATACAAATAATGTCGGATTTTTATGGCCGAGAAAAATAAATTTATATACTACAACTTGAACATGCTCATAGAATAGTGACTGTAATGAAGGTAGTGAGAACGGGCCGAAATTCTTCGGCCCGGCCCGTTCGAAGTCGAGCTCGGGCCGGCCATAGCTTCAATATTTCTATATTTGCAGCATGTAGACGACGCTACATGTAAGTAAATTACACAACAAGTATTTGTTGATTTATTAAATTGTAACAAATTGTTGAAACAGAAAAAAACTGAATACAAATGACATAAAAATGCAAATATTGGTGTAAGCCGCACAGTCATATGAACAGTGGCACAAGTGAAAACTAAAGTGGGTTTATACCTGTGTATTGCAAGCGCAGTAGCTTTCTTACAGAAGAAATTTAATTTACATTTAAAACTTCAAATTAATATTCTTACATCGTTAACTTTGCATGTTTTTACTGCAGAAATATGAAATTGTAAACGTAATATGAAATGATTAACGTAATATAGTATCTCTTGCACAAATTCAATCAAACAACATCTGCCGGCAATAATTCTTGCCCGCAAACGAATTAAAAATCGCTTCGATGTTCACGGCATCCATCCTAGCCTTGTGAGTGTGGTACCCGGCAAGAAGATTCAGCCGTTCTTAAGCCATTGTCGAGCGTAGCCACGTTTTAAGACGCCGCAGATTGCTGAAACTTCATTCCGCTTCGCAATTCGACGCCGGTATTACAATCAGCAAGCACATTAATTTCTCCGCTTGAAAGAATAATCGGTGCACTTCGGGAACAAAGGCATAGAACAGGGAAGCTAGTTCCGCTGTGGTAGTATACTGATGTTAGCTTTTGAACATTGTAAGTTCGACGCAATGCTGGGATTCGTCGATTTCGGGGTAAATACTGCAACGATTTATTGTCAATCCCAGACAGCAGAACATCTTCTATTTTCATGTAGTTTTCAAGTTCGCGTCATCAAAAGTATACATACAATGAAGTATTATAGTAAACACATTCTGCCCCTTAAATGTGCCGTATTTTCCTTAAATGTCAATGCATGTCCTTTAAATAATTAAATTAGCAAGAAATAGTCAATCTAAAACACGTTGGAAAAGTCCTGGTGTTCTAACTTTATTTGGGCCTACCCGAATTTGGGAATATATTAATAATTTACGTTCCAAAAGTGTGATAAACATAACAGAAAATAAAATTCTTAAAAAAGAAATAAAAATTGAAATATACAAAAAATAATTGGAATTTATTGTTTAATTCTAAATTAAAAGATTCGTATCTAAAAAAATTTGATATAGAATAGTTAATAATAAATGCTTTTAAGCAAAAACTTTTTAAGTTTTTAAAAATATAAAATTATTTATTTTTATCATAAAAACTTTTTAGAATCTGTTTCAGAAATTAAATTTATTTTCATTTATTTAATTAAATATAATTTATTATTAATATAATATTTATTTATTTATTTATTTAATTTATATATTTAATATAATAATTTATTTATTTAATTTTTATTTATTTATTTCATTTATTTAAAATTTATTTATTTATTTAATTTAATTATTTATTTATAGTATAATATTTAATTAAATATTTATAATTTATTTAAATCTATATTTATTAAACTAATTCCGAGCTTTCTATTATTAAAAAATCGCTCGACATGCCAAAATTAAGGAAATCCTCTAGAGAACATGGCAATATAAAATTGAATCCATACCGCAAAATATAAACTTTACCGGCCAGTCATGTTTCAGCTATATTTTGTAATGCACTGTAAGGTGCAAAAAATGTCAAGACGACGACAATTATACAACGCTATGGAGCAATGTGGGAGTCCTCTATAATAAAAAAATAAAAGTAGTACATCTTAATCATGAAAGATGCCGAAGCTTTCACGTTTTGCTTTCCGATAATACCAATGCCCATTATTTCCCAACTCTGCGATACAACAACCAGTGTTCCCACCAATGCTTATACATCACATGCAGACTACAATTTGAATCAAAGCTAAAACATTACGCTTGCTTCAAGACCGAAACAAATGTACTTTCAATCAAAAACAAAATTTTGAGAGCTATGATAGAAATCAATTGTATCGGTAGACATATAAAACAACGCTCAAAATGTCTGTGGAATAAAGATTAAAACGCGGTTGCGTCGTGGAAGGTGGGCGTATCGCTCCACTTGTAAACATGTGGGTATAAATACCCCCGTCCTCCTGGATTTGCACCTATGTATATAAATCCAAATTTACAAATCTTGATTTTTTAAATAAACACACGCAAGAAGGATAAACTTACATATAACGAAAGAAGAACAGCCATTATAACGAATAAATATGATTGTTTTATTACATAGGCTGAAGTTACGCCATCGCTTAGCCCTCACGTAGAAATACTGAGCAATAAACCTAGGTGAGGGTTAAAGGTGGTTTGATTAAATAACTTATTTTATACGAAGGCTTCTGTTCGGAAGTTGGCAGAATTTCTAATCGTTTACTGAACCAAGTGGCAGTTTCAACGCTTCCGAGTGGTCCTGCTATCTTACCTATTTAGGTAAATTGTATCTATAATACTACGAGTTACGGAAGATGTAAATCAAAATTTGCACAATGTCAAGTAATTTATCAGCATTTGATTAATCAATGCAAATTTTAAGGTTGAACGTGTCGAAGTCAAAGATATTCGATTGCCTCACTCAATGATGCGCTCGATGGCTGTTGAAGCTGAAGCGACGCGCGACGCAAGTGCCAAAGTAATTGCAGCCGAAGGAGAAAAGAAGTCGTCGAAAGCTCTTTTGGCTGCATCTGAGGTACGTTGCATACGTGAGCTCCTGAGGGTTCCTACAACTGGATTGGTTTTGTCAAGTTCAAGTTTGCGATTTTAAAACAGATGCCTGCATACAAATCACTCTTTTTTCTTATATACGCGGTCACGATTTTACGAATAAGGTCGCAATTCTTTGATCACGTTTTGTTAAAACGCGTTTCAAAATCGCGTTTATTGATCGTATAATTTGAAACACTCATAGAAAGTGAACACATCTGTCTGATTCAGGAAGTCATATGATCAGTGCGGACAATAAGATCAATAGGGGAAATGTTCGCCTTCGCAAATTGCGTTTATACATCACAATGCTCCTGTTCAACTTTGTTGAATTAAAAATAGTTCTAGCGGGATGACGGGTTCAGCTTGTAATTTTGATAAAACAATAATTGGTGTGGACGCAAGCATTATTAAAATTCTTAGCTTATTAAACATGTATTCGAAGAGTTTCATTTTGCTCTAGAGCAATCATTTCAATTATATCGGTTGCTGAAATCAGCGCTTTGATGCCATGCCGACAGCATTCAATGACCCAAATCAACGTAGTATACATCAGATGTGCTATGCACCGGCTTGACCTTGTCAAACATTGCACCACACACTAAAAGGATCACTAACTTTTCGGAACTTTGGATATAATTAACCACAATTATGCGCAAAAGTTCGTTGCCACTGACTGTACGTTTAAAATAGTTAACCTGTAGTTGCACGATAAATGTAATGTTTCCGACAAAATATTAGATTAACGCCGTACAATACAAATAGTCTGCAAATTATTAGATCAATATGTCAGAAGCAAAATCAAGTTCGTTATGATGTCTTTATATTGTCGAAAACTGATTTTAAGAATATAGAAATATCTTGTATTTTAATACCGTTGCACAAAAGTAAGCATTTAATCGCTGTTAGGTTCACTCAACGTAATAGCATGCTAAGCGCCTAAGTCTCAACTATTGTGAAAAAATCATACTTAATTATTATTTACAAATACAAAATTTCATTTTAAATCCTATGCCATAGCTTTGTAATAAAAAACCATATATTAACCGTGCGATATAATTCATAACCGAATGGTGAAAATTGGCGTCGTACCTTTAGATTGAATATATCCAATAGTAGTAACAGACAAACTTGGTAACCATATCTTTGTTACAAATACTATTATGGGTTTATACCTCTTCTACATAACGTAATGAATTTGATACTAAAATAACGTATTTTCTCGAATTTAGTGCTCTACAGGCAAAAAGGTAGTTGCAAATAGCTACAAATAAGTAGGAAAGGGAATAATAATGAGTCATCCTGTGTTAGGCAAAAATTACAGTTGTTCGTTATACAAACCTGCTTAAAAGAACTAAATGAAGCTATTTGATTTCAGTATAGACCGTGCTAACTTTTTGTGCTTAGCTTCCTAAAGTGAGTTGACTCAACAATGGATGATGCACAGGTCTTTATTTTAAATGCATATGTGTAAGTTGCTATCTGCTTTATTACATTGACGCAAGCTGTACATAGAGGTGTGTCTGACAGTCTTAATTGATAAATGTGATTAGTTAAGGCCACAATTTCCTATTATCGCAAGCATGGTTTGACTAAACCTTGACTTATTAAGCTTATGTACGTAACGACTGCTATTTTTATTTAGCTTTAGGCAGAAAACCTTTGTATGTCCACATTCCGCCTTACCAACCCATCTATCATTAAAGTTTTGCAACTTCATCGACACGTCCATGCATTTATCTCTTCAACTGCTATGCCAGTAACTGATTCAGAAACGTTTAGAAGTTCTTGAGACACCCTTCTAGCTAATTCATCTGCAATTTTAATTACATATGATACCAGAACGGCCGGGTATTGATGTGAGGATGACCATATTTTGGTTTGCTAGTATGTGAAGCCTTTTAATAGTAACTATTTATTCATTATACCTCTGCTGCTGTGTAACGTTTGAGTAAACTAAATAACTTCTGTAGCAATCCTTATGGTTTTTTGACGTGTTGAAAACACTAGGAAACACCTGAAATACGATTTAATTTGTTATATAAATGACCTTTATAGAAGTATTACGGTTTTCGAACTGTATCCTTGGAAATCATTTAGCTAGCTGTGTGTTTTCGCTATGACCACTTTTGTCCGGCTCGCCGCTCTTAGTTACGTTGTGGACGCTCCGATTTCACAAAAGGTTACGATACCGGCAACATTTCAAACCTCTTTTGGAATCTCGCAACGTAACACAAGACGCCTTAATAAAAACACGGTGTAACGGCTCTGTGCGTTGTTTTATTAATCTGGCGGTTTAAAATTTTGCAAACGCTCATGAGATAGAAAAACCTCAAGGTTTAATCGGATGGTTATGAAATTTGTCAAAATTTAATTTTTATCCATTATAATGATCTAAAGTTGTTAATAAGTAAAATGTTTCAAAAACGCTGATTATTGGCTGTTAATTTGGAAATTAGATAAAATTCTACATGTTTTCAAAAAAATATTTATATTCAGAATGGGGTTTTTGAAACACTTGTTTTCAATTTTAGTATATACCAGTGTTTTACTAGTGGGAAGAAATTTAGCAAGGAAAAATAAATTAGTCTAAGCCCTTAGTATTGGGGTACAAATCATAGGGCCCAGGAGGTGCCACAAAATGCAAAGCCGCTTACCATTCCAATTAGGAAAAGTCGGTAATAAATTGATTATTTGCGTATTTATGAAATATACAATTTATATTGCTACTGAAATATGTGAAGCCATGGCAGACAGCTAGTATGACAGTGCTAATAGGCGCACTATCGCCATACAAATTATGCTTGTAATGATTAAACTGTTCATTGTTAAATATTGGTAACCGTAGCAAAATGTTTCATAAATTGTGAACACCCATCGGTGCCTGCTAAACAAAATATGGTGTATTCTACTTACGTTAAAATAGTACTATAGATGGCACTTTCCTACAGTTGTTTTATTTAGATTGATATTTTTTATTAAATTTCTATGAAATATCCATTTTTTCATTTCAGATGTTGGTCCAATCACCCGGTGCAATGCACCTACGATATTTGCAAACACTTAACAGCATCGCTGCTGAACGTAACCAAACGATTGTATTCCCTATTCCAGTTCGACTAATCAACGCTCTTTATAAGAAAATGGGTGCTTACAATAGCAACAATAATAATAATACCGATTTCTGGAGTGATGATAACGAAGCTACTCCGACTAATAGCCCAAAGCAGGGTCGTTCGCCACCAACGGATCGTCCCAGCGTTGACATGATGACGACAGCTGCCCAGACAGGTCATTCGGTAGTACCCCCTCCTGTGTCTAAAATTGAAAGTCAACAGGGTGCTAGTTTCTGACCTTAATTTCCTCGCTTCAACTTATATTAATAGAAACCGAATTCTTAACAAGCGATTTATATTTTTTTAGAAAAATTGTGTTATATCGAATCGAACTGTGTCTCTTGTGTGTCTTTTATGCGTTCCCATATAAGCGATTATTACATATCGCTAGCTCAAAGCGACTAAGCCACCAGATTTTTCTTTATATATTCTTATTTTTTTTCGCTAATACTATGGGGCAACGTGGCTAACAATGTGGCCGCTAACTATTAGTATTAAAGCGCAGCACGGGCGGATCCAGGGGGGATCCATGGGTCGGATCCCCCCCCCACCGGACCTGAGATGAAAAATTTTAAGCTAAAAAAGCGCCTTTTTCAGATGCAAGAAAACAACTCCGCTCTGGCTTCCCACCTCGCTGCGCTCGGCGGTTCTGTACAACCAGTTTTGTTTCAATCGTAGCTTCCGTTTTCGACTATGTATACTAGCTCATTAAGTCACATTAAGCTCACCATAGTGTGAACTCAAAACATTGCTTTTAGCTCAACCTACAAGCTGCTTTGAGCTAGAATTATCTACCATTTGAACGGAGGAACTTGTAAATATTGATTAACTATTTTCAAATTATAGAACTGCCATAGTCGATATAATAACTGGACATAGAATCTAGTTTTCCATTTGTAATGGAAGATAAACCTACTGAACCGCCTCCTAAAAAGCTTAAAACTACCGCATTAACTCAGTTCTTCACGGCTTCATCCGGCGGCGACAAACCTGGAACATCAGCGGCTAGTAATGAGAGCGCAGAGCCAATAGTATGTGAGCAAAAAGAGCCCGTACGACCAGATGTCCGAAAAGTTGCACTCAACGCAAATCCTGATGACATCGGCATAGTACCTATTCGTCGAGGGCTCCCGCTCCCTAGACAATGTTCGGGATCTCAGTGATCGCCAGAAAGTCATTTTGCTAACCGAGCACTGGATGCCAGATCAAAATTTCAAGTTTCCGTACACAATGAAGTCGAAGGGGCCAAACAAGCCCCCTCAGAAAGTTTTCCTAAATAGAGGACATATCAGTGGCGATAAACACGACTGCTTCAAGTTTTCACCGCACCTCGGCGGCGTGATTTGTGTTCCGTGTGCCCTGTTTAGCATGGAAACTACGAAAAATGATAGAAACAAGCGCACTGAACTTGGACAACTCGTTACCACACCACTGCTTAAATTCTCCCATCTCACCGGCAAAGATGGATATTTGGCCAAACACTTATGTATATCCACCCGGAGAAACCTATTGACGTTGAAGAAGTTATCGACAGATTCGCACAGGAGAAAAACCGGCGCATTGATTTTTTATTGTGACTTGAACTAATTGCATAACTTTGTGACTATGGCGATGGCGCGCGAATTTTATATCGCGTTTTTGTTGTAGCAAAGCTTGCAAAGTAGGGTTTGGGAAAAATTAGTTACAAAAATTTTGGATCCCCCCACCAGAAATTTCTAGATCCGCCACTGAAGCGCAGCACCGAAGTTTAAACAATCAATTTTTTCGTAAACGATGTCATAAAATAAGTTTATGAAACTTGCAGCTGTAGACATTTGTCATTCATATTTATTATTAAGTGCATAGATAAGATGATTAAATTTGAGTTCGTTTGTTTCGTTTTGCTAAAACGCGACTTAATAGGTACGTAGGTACCGGTTATGTTTGTGTCAATTCACACAGGGGTTAGCCTAAACGTCAGTCAGTGTTTATTTATATTGGACTCTGCCGAACTGTTTGGTAGACGCGAGCGCTCAGGCCTATGTTTGCAACCATTTGAGAGCAATGTAATAATAAAAGCGCTATTTCGCAAATAAAAACATACTGCAGCCAAGGGCTGTAGTTGGTTTCGAATTTCGACTTTTGCCATAACTCCCGAGACGTAAACTTAAAATTCAAAATTTTGTACTAACAATATTTTAGCTATTCGTAAGTAATGTTTTTCCGTTTTTCGACAGTATCACCACTGAATTATTGATATATTGACGACATTTTAATAGATTATAATACATTTTGTCGACATTAATGTTTGAATAAAAAACCATCACTTATAATGCATAAATATAAAGAATCACATTAATATCATATAATATGACATGTATAAAATATACAGTTCCATAAATTAAATATAGACATGTCAGCTTGAATTAACATGTTCATATCAAGTGTCTCACGTTTAAAATTTTGGGTCGACTGGGTGCTAAGTTGCGACCATTGGGTTAACACAGTATATATCTGATGGAAAAATTTCGTCGAGCTAAATCTAAACATTTCTGTGATTTTAATGATTTAATTTTAATGATTTAAAAACCACTTGAGAAAGATGTATTTTGAAGCTACACTAGTGATGAAAGAATCACATTAAATTAGTGGGAGACTATCACGCGCTTATAACATTCGTTGAGGCTTTCGATTGATCAATTTCGTATACCAAATTTTATTGTACTTCTATAATCAAATATTAATTTTATTGAACTTTTGCCGTCAAATACTGTACACAATTAACGCTGGTACTGCGGGAGAATTAATGGTTGGCGGACCAAGGGCTTCCATCTCAATATTAAATAAATCTAAGAACACCTAAGCTTCTTCAAGACGATTTCAAGTGTGAATCGCTGCATCAAGCCAACCTAATCTAAAACAAGTTATTTAATAGCTCCTATTTTAACAACTTACAAACAAGTAAAGTGTTTTTGAACGAAGTTCCCATCGGTTGATTTGAGTTCTCGAGAAAGGAGTGCAATATTCAAGCTACTTGAGCATGGTTAAATTATGAGAAACAAATTCTTATTTGGCCGTGTTCACATTGTGCGTGAGAAAATCTATGATACGTCGTTCCTGTCAGGTCAGATTTGTGGTCGCGTTACATTCGATCACATCCTATTGAATTGCACGCCTCCGTATATAACTTGTGCATGTATATGTACTTTTCCCTAAAGCATATTCGATTCGCATACGATAAAATTATGCATGCTTTATCGGATCGGATTGGATCGGATGCAATGTGAACACTTTAAATACGAAATACATGATAATCGGACTGGGCCGGATCGCGAAGATTATGGACGCTCCCTTCGAAGTGATCGACAAATGACGCTGTGGCAAGTTACATTGGCCACAGGTTTAAACGCAAATTGAACCAAAGAAAACACATCAAAATTGAATAATTTCTGGGTTTAGTTTTGGTAGGTAACAACTGCTAAGGAATAGTATTGAATCTGTTTTTAAATAACATAAATTTTTAATTCATACCTTTGTAACCATTACATTTTTCTTAAGTCCACTCCACAGTGTCGCTGTTAAAATAATTAGAATTTAGCAGATGCAAAATAATGTTCTTTTATATTCAGACCCGTTCCTTATACTATTCGAAAAACGAAACTATTAAACTACTTTAACACACTGACATGTTAATAATTATCAGAAATTAGCCCGACCCTAATGAGAAGAAACCAAGAAGAATTCATCGCTTTGTTCAATGTGGCCATCGCTCGTGAAATGCTCGCCATGTCGTTCTCGATATATATACTCAGCTTAGCCAAAGGTAAAGTTCTTATATGAGTGTCATACTAAGACTAAGTCGAGTGCGGACGTTAGTGCATGAAATAGGAAAATATATTAATTAACCAACAGAAACGAAGGATCACACATAACAGTATTTTGTAGAAAATATATAGTTCCATAGTTGTGCCTTCTTTCATTACGTTCGACTATGATCTAGACGGCATTGTAGGTCGATTGTTTAAATATTGCTTTGCTGAAATTTCGAATTTCTATTCGTTTTTGAATCACGTTTTTGAGTCATTGTTGTTAAATGATTGTTTTATTGCGTAGCTATACATCAGTGATTCCCACTGTGTATTTGGTTTTAGTTTTTGCCTTTTATTTTTTTCACATATTATTTTTTAAAAGAATTTTTTCACGTTAGCTGACAATTATCCTACCGAGGCGCTCGACGTGTTTTTACCCCTAATTCCAAAAATAAAACCTAAAATCAGTGAATGTCTAATATTTACAATAGACACAATGACATTTTTTGTCGTTGTACTTCGTTCAGTTCGTGTGCTTAATAATTTTAGAATCACTCAAGAAACACTCCCAGAAAGCTCGAGCTTCCGCTACTAATCCCTCTCAAGAGCCGCCACTAATGGCGATGAATACTATTGCAGGAACCACCAATTCAAAGGACAACATGGAACAAATTCCACAACCTCGTGTGCCGTACTACACCATCAACTATGGTGCTCCAATCGAAACGTTCCTCTCCAGAGGCACACACTGGCCGGAACTCTCAAACATGGCTCCGTTAGGCCAAACAATAACTCAATATCCCATCGAATACGCCTCAACGGATCAAGGATATCAGCTCCTCGTCACGTATTTATTCGACGAGGAACAGGCAAAACGGGACATTTCGGACCTGAAGATGGGAGCTCGAGACATCAAGGCCATCTCCCGCCGGAACAAGCAAAAGTTCCTGGACCCAGAAACAACCGAGCGTCTCCGCCCAGTACTCCCTCATCTTATGCGGACGGTGCTCCTGGAGAACTTCAAAATTCCTCGGTTCAGGGACGCCCTACTCGCCACTGGATACGCACAATTGCTCGAAGCAAATAGGTCCGACTCTTTTAGGGGAATCGGCCTAGGGCCGGAAGACATCACGTTTGGCAAACGACCGCGACCATGTCACAATGTTATGGGTCGCCTATTGGAGGAAGTTCGATCCTTCCTCCGTCACAACGTCGCCTCCTGGCCGACTGTTTTGATTTTGGGCGACTCGTTAGCGGCGCCCTTGGTCAACATGGCCGCTTCGAAAGGGTGGTTCGCCATCGCATGGCCGGGAGCTACCATGCAATTCTTAGTCCGGCAGGCCACGTGTGTCGCCACGCCGCAGACTAAAACAATCATGATCCTCGGCGGTTATAAAGCGGCCCTACGATCGAAGCCGCATGAAGGTCGTTTGCTGGACACGCCCAGCAAAGTAATGCGTCGAGTACGCCGTTATATCTGTTCATTCGACTATCTGCTCAGTGATGGAGCCCGAGCAATCATTGCCCCGCCACCTCCACATTGGGACATTGGACAGGACAACACTGCCGAGTGGCACGACGAGTTTACTAAGATGTTTCAAGACATCAAATGGCAATTTCCCGACAGACTACAGAAATCGTCGATGCCCGACTACCCGCCCGAATTAACCGAATCGGGTGCTTGGGAGACCATTACCGACGGCAGCGAAATCGTGGAGCCCAGCATTGCCGAGCCTTACCTCGGATATTTTCATAAATGGGCTCAACAAAACCTAGCACCTAAACCAGTGGGAGTAGAATAATAAGGAGCGAGTTCTACTCGGACAAGATGACCACCGACATTCTGAGGGAACTTTTGATATCCAAACAATGCACCCGGAATCTTAGCGGTAAACCTGATCCGGAAATGTTGTACATGGCAACTGTAATCATTTAACTATGTTCTAATAAAGTATATGAAGGTTGTACTATATCGTTTATTTTAACCGCCTGATATGCCTGTTTATGTACGATCACCATGGCACCATGGCAGAAATAATCAAATAACGCGACTTTTGACCATGCTGAAAATTCTTTCAAAACCTAGTAAAAAGTCCTTTTTGTCCTTTATAAAATATAAGAGGAGGACTTTTCAGGATGTAGAAATTGCTAGTATCTAAGGAGGACTCGTCGAAAATATGGCTAAATTTGCACCGGATAACACATTTTGAGAAATTCCTCAAAAGCAACTAACTTCAAAAAATTAGCCGGCCAGGACCACTATGTGTGGCTGAGACCAACGATGGTCAATTTCGTGTACCATACGATCCCATATTATCTGTATAGGCGGTTTAATTTATTCTGGGGTAGTGGAATACGTTTACCGGACAAACATGGGTTATTTTTGAAGAGACCCCAGCTGATGGGTGGGGGTCCCGAACTAGGACATTAGCGAGAGGAAATTGTGTCCAACCCGAATAATTAAGTCTGAAAATTTCCATTTAAAAATATAAGAGATGTAACAGGCCCGTTCCGGCCCGTTACGTGTCCCTCACACCATTCTGACGTTAAGTTCGCTTAAACACGCCTCAAATCGGACTGGATAAAGTTTACGGGAACAAGGTTTTTCATGTGTGACTGGGTGCCATGGGAACCGACAATTGCGTTTCGTATTGCTATATTATACGTGCATTTTGCCTTTGCTATGCTTTTGTTATTGATATAACTTGTTATTGTATGACCTGTTTTATGATTGTACCGCCGGATAGGACGCAACTGAGCCCAGAGGAAACTGGTTTCGCTCATTTGGTTGAACTCAGAAAGACAAAAATGTAGGATAGTATTTTCACTGGCTAGGACAGAAAATCCGAACGGAACTCGACCAATAGCC
>JASANE010002868.1:0-13571 GCA_030248225.1 Trileptium ribeirensis
CACGCTCTGTTTTGAAAAGCGAAATATTTAATCCTGGAAGTTAATTATATTTATTCATTTTCTATAATTTAAAAATTTGTAGCAAACGATTTCATAATTTCTTTATAAACTTTTCCTAAAATGTCTTTTGAGCGTAACTTTGTAAATTAAGCTCAATTTTGATCAATGTTAACTAACGTCAAATGGACGTACGTATTACTTTATTGAAACTTTATAATTAATAATCTTTATATAATATAATTATGTAATTTCTTTATATATTTGCTTATAGAAACTTTTCATAAATTCTCTTTTAACCGTAACTTTGTAAATTTAAGCTGTATTTTTATCAATGTTAACTAACGTCAAATGGACATACGTTTTACCTTATAGAAACTTTATTACTAATAATCTTTATATAATATAATTATGTAATTTCTTTATATATTTGCTTATAGAAACTTTTCCATAAACTGTCTTTTGAGCGTAACTTTGTAAACTAAGCTCAATTTTGATCAATGTTAACTAACGTCAAATGGACGTACGTATTACTTTATAGAAACTTTATAATTAATAATCATTATATAATATAATTATATAATTTCTTTATATATTTGTTTATAGAAACTTTTCCATAAATTGTCTTTTGAGCGTAACTTTGTAAATTAAACTCAATTTTGATCAATGTTAACTAACGTCAAATGGACGTACGTATTACCTTATAGAAACTTTATTACTAATAATCTTTATATAATATAATTATATAATTTCTATATATATTTCTTTGTAGAAACTTTTCATAAATTGTCTTTTAACCGTAACTTTGTAAATTAAGCTCAATTTTGATCAACGTTAACTAACGTCAAATGGACGTACGTATTACCTTATAGAAACTTTATTACTAATAATCTTTATATAATATAATTATATAATTTCTTTATATATTTCTTTATAGAAACTTTTCATAAATTGTCTTTTGAGCGTAACTTTGTAAATTAAGCTCAATTTTGATCAATGTTAACTAACGTCAAATGGACGTACGTATTACTTTATAGAAACTTTATAATTAATAATCTTTATATAATATAATTATATAATTTCTTTATATATTTGTTTATAGAAACTTTTCCATAAATTGTCTTTTGAGCGTAACTTTGTAAATTAAACTCAATTTTGATCAATGTTAACTAACGTCAAATGGACGTACGTATTACCTTATATAAACTTTATTACTAATAATCTTTATATAATATAATTATATAATTTCTATATATATTTCTTTGTAGAAACTTTTCATAAATTGTCTTTTAACCGTAACTTTGTAAATTAAGCTCAATTTTGATCAACGTTAACTAACGTCAAATGGACGTACGTATTACTTTATAGAAACTTTATAACTAATAATCTTTATATAATATAATTATATAATTTCTTTATATATTTCTTTAAAGAAACTTTTCATAAATTGTCTTTTGAGCGTAACTTTGTAAATTAAGCTCAATTTTGATCAATGGTAACTAACGTCAAATGGACGTACGTATTACTTTATAGAAACTTTATAATTAATAATCTTTATATAATATAATTATATAATTTCTTTATATATTTCTTTATAGAAACTTTTCATAAATTGTCTTTTGAGCGTAACTTTGTAAATTAAGCTCAATTTTGATCAATGTTAACTAGCGTCAAATGGACGTACATATTACCTTATAGAAACTTTATTACTAATAATCTTTATATAATATAATTATATAATTTCTTTATATATTTCTTTATAGAAACTTTTCATAAATTGTCTTTTGAGCGTAACTTTGTAAATTAAGCTCAATTTTGATCAATGTTAACTAACGTCAAATGGACGTACGTATTACTTTAAGAAAGTTTATAACTAATAATCTTTATATAATATAATTGTATAATTTCTTTATATATTTCTGTATAGAAACTTTTCATAAATTGTCTTTTGACCGTAACTTTGTAAATTAAGCTCAATTTTGATCAACGTTAACTAACGTCAAATGGACGTACGTATTACTTTATAGAAACTTTATAACTAATAATCTTTATATAATATAATTATATAATTTCTTTATATATTTTTTTATAGAAACTTTTCATAAATTGTCTTTTGAGCGTAACTTTGTAAATTAAGCTCAATTTTGATCAATGGTAACTAACGTCAAATGGACGTACGTATTACTTTATAGAAACTTTATAATTAATAATCTTTATATAATATAATTATATAATTTCTTTATATATTTCTTTATAGAAACTTTTCATAAATTGTCGTTTGAGCTTAACATTGTAAGTTAAACTTAATTTTGATCAATGTTAACTAACGCCAAATGGACGTACATATTACTTTATAGAAACTTTATAACTAATAATCTTTATATAATATAATTATATAATTTCTTTATATATTTGTTTATAGAAACTTTTCATAAATTGTCTTTTGAGCGTAACTTTGTAAATTAAGCGCAATTTTGATCAATGTTAACTAACGTCAAATGGACGTACGTATTACTTTAAGAAAGTTTATAACTAATAATCTTTATATAATATAATTGTATAATTTCTTTATATATTTGTTTATAGAAACTTTTCCATAAATTGTCGTTTGAGCTTAAAATTGTAAATTAAACTTAATTTTGATCAATGTTAACTAACGTCAAATGGACTTACGTATTACTTTATAGAAACTTTATAACTAATAATCTTTATATAATATAATTATATAATTTCTTTATATATTTCTTTATAAAAACTTATTTTGTACATAATTGACTGTTTTGTCGTGAAGTAGATAGTATAATAGACACCGTCTAAAATTTTTACATTTTGTAAAGGGTTGGCTGACATCCTCTATCTCTAACATTTTCAGTTGAGTTAAATGACACTTTATCAATGCTTCAACGAAATGATGTCGGTTTGAATTATGTTGTTGGCAATTCGCCACTAACACTGTATATACATTTATTTAAATTCCAAACAGTTTCGTTAATCCGTGTACCCATGGCAATAGAATTTCTTAAAAATCAGAGAATTGTACAGTTTCTAAATTTTAACTGACAAATAGATACAAATAAAAGCCAGCTGAAATTTATTTGAGCGGAGTTGTATTTTTTCAAATAACGGTTTAACACTGAGACCCAAAACAGAGGAACAGGTACCCTTGCCCCAGAAATCAAGATATAAGGCATGATCTTGGCTCTAACCCGTCGCCGTTCCAGAAAATATACGCAGACGATAATTTTATTTAGGAATGAGTTTTTGCATTCTAGCAATGATACTTTATTGCGCGTTATTACCATTGTTCGCCTCCTCCCTTTTTTGTTTTATCTTAACTAGCCCCAAAATGTTTTTACTTAACTTGCCTTCCTCTGCAGATTCAAAATCGTTCTGGTGTGCCTGGTTCAGTATGCAACAAAATCTTAGCATGTAAGTGCCAAGTATAACTTATTACAGGATTGACGGATTTTGGCAAATTTTAAAATCAACCCGTTAATATGAAATCTAATCAAACAGCAACTTTAAACTTTGAAAATAACCATTTTGGTTTCGCGACATTTAACGTTATAACTGTTTTCAGATGCATTGGATTAAAGAATGCACACAGCTTTCACCGTTTTCGCTGAAAACTGCAAGTTTGAATTTACGTAATCTATTGTCATAACAACTGTTTTCGATGAATCAACGTATAAAACATATCACAATAAAAATCTAAATTTTGAAGTTTTGACACTATTTCCGTCGTGGTTTTTAATAACTTTGCCACATTGCGTGGTGACTGCACATACATCTTAGCGAAAGTAGTGCATAACATAGCGTATTGACAGTAAATTGTTTTTCATGTATTGCTTTGCGTAATTAAGCTTAAATTGAGCCCCCAAACATCCTATTTTGACACGATGTACAAATTGTTTAAATTCGAGAACAAAGCGATGTTTACTATAGCTGAATACTATTTTCAAACTTAAGCTTTGTCACGTCTTATCAGTCGACAAAATGGTAACTATAAGCCTTGGTCATTGTTTTGTGGATTTTTAATTCGAAAATTCATTCAAATAGAATTTGACTAAATGGAACACAAAAGGTGTACGTGTTTATATAAATAATAATTATAACAAATGTGATTACTACAAACCGCGCTATAAAACAATGGGCCATTTAAGATAACTTAAGTTCGCTTTGTCTCTAGTTTGTCCCACTGTGTTACATGACTGTATGGAAGATTGACACAATCAAGTCTGGCTACCAGTTTTGTCCCGAGGTTATAGAGAGCTCTGTATAATGTTCACGTGGTTAGGCAGAACAACATGGGACAAATTTAGCCATCTCGCCTGACTATTATAAATAGTTATAATACGACATGTATCGTAATCTTTATATTATGTAATATATTTATTAATGTATATTTGTATTTTAGCCGTAGTTCAGACAGAAAATCCGACTTTTGAAGCAGTCCAACGTAAAAAATTCATATTTTGGCAGCTGTAAAACGAAGGAATTTCAAATTTTGGCAGCTGTTTAGCGCGGACAACTCAAAATTTGGCAGCTGTCTAAAGCAGACAATTCAAATTTTGGCAGCCATGCGCAATAAATTCAAATTTCGGCTGATGTCCACCGCTGGAATAACAAATTTTGGCAGCTGACGAACGCGGTAAATATAAATTTTGGCAGTTCTCCAGCGCTGTAAATTCAAATTTTGGCAGCAGTCTAACGCGGTTAATTTCTATTTTAGTAACTATCCTGCTCGGAAAATTCAAATTTTAGCAAAATACAAAATTTTTTGGCGGCTGTCCAGCGGGCAAATTTCAAATTTTGGCAATTATCCGGCGCGTGCAATTCAAATTTTGGCAGCTGTCGAGAGCGGACAATTCAAATTTTGGCAGCTGTCCAACGCGGTAAATTCAAGCTTTTGCAACAGTCCAACGCGGTTAATTTCTGATTTAGTAGCTATGCAGAAATTCAAATTTTAGCAAAATACAAAATTACCATAAAATGCAGTGTTACATCATATACGGTGAGCTCGGAGTATACAGGACAGATATCTAGTCTCACCTCACTCGTGTGCAAACCCAGACAGTGTTAAAAGTCGGATAAACATGCAATTGGCACTAGGTGACAAGCCGGGTTATTATGCCGAAGCATTGTGTGTAGGCTGGCCATGATGATTGCCCATTACGCCACCCATCATTTTATCCGCCTAGTCCAATGTCTAATACCTGTTTAACGCATAGGTACTGCGAAGCAATTGTGGCTGAGCCCTTGCCCAAGGAGATTAGCGCGACGACTGGGTTCAAACTCCTGACTTCACGATTATGAAACAGGCGCTCTAACCACTCGACCACGCCACCACAAACCACCAGACAGTGTTGCTAAGATGCTATTTATGTCTTCATCGTTGGCTTTCACTGTACTGGGACAATGCGATAGCTGCGCCTGAGAATACGACATAGCTAAGTCAGCGTGTACTCCATTTCATATAAATATCCAATAAATCAGCTGGAAAAACATACTGAAATGTGTTTTTATGGCGATATAAATTGTAAAATCAAATGTTCGGATTTATTATACTTGAGCATTGTATACGAACGAACGTGCAAATAAATTGGCATGCGCTGACATACTTCTCTGTACGTACACGTCGCACTTCGCAGTTTTTGTTTAGTTCACAGCAGTTATGCACCATTTTCGTTACATATAATAATATACGTTACCATACGTCAAGGCAGAGCCCCCAGGGGAGGGGGTAGCCGGGCCCACAGGGCAAGGGAGGGCTAGCCACAATGAGGATTTCAGCAAGGGGTCTGATGCCTCAGGGAGAAACTTTCCTTATGACTCTGTGAGTAGGTATGATTGCTCAAGAACGCTGGTACCATGCATAGCAGATACATCACGTTGGCGCACGTGTACATTTAGATCGCTTGTGTTTAATTTTAAGTCCACCAAGGTTACATAGCATAGGTTATATAGCGTAGGTTATACTGTTCTACTTTTCTACCGTTGGCTTTTTGTAGTATTTGAAAAAAATGCCGCAAAACACTTTGTGTTATTAGAATGTGGTGGCGTAAATGATATCGTACTAATGTTACTGTATCCACACGGCTACAATATGGACGAAAGGGTTAAAGCATAACTTTGGAAATCGTTTAACACGCCGTTCTTGTCATATCATAATTTAGCTAAATTAATGCTTTTAACGCGAAATAAACAACAAAGACTTATCTCTCTCGCATTTCAAATTATGCCCCAGAAGCGTTATGTGAAAAAAATTTGGTCTATATCTCTATGTCAGGGCATGAAATAAAAAAATAAAAAATGCCATGCTGAACGCGGAATCTCATCAAGTGCTATGAACTTGCAATTTGAGCAGCCAAATCTGAAAAATAGGCTAAGAAAAAATATTTTGCAAACTATTAATTGAGATTCATGCGTGGGGGTTTAAACATGATGGTTTAAACATGCATTGTCGTGTCGCTATCCCTACTGGAACATTGGGATTAAAATGCTAAATTTTAGCAAATAACTTGTCAGGATTTGACATTGTCAAATTTAGGTTCAGGTATAAGATTAGAATGGTTCTGTAGGTTTCCGTAATTGCTCAATGTTGCGAAATAAACTATATTTATAGTATGATATGTATTCAATATGATAAGAAGTACGAGGCTACAATGTGAAACGACGTTTGAAAGAATAATTTTCTTGACATTTGTGCTTTATAAATTGTGCAAGTTACAGTACTTTGGGCATGGTAGAAAAAATAAAACATCCTGTGCTTTTGACGTAAGCTAAAATTGAGATAAACGTTACCCTTAATTTATTACTGTAGTATTATTGTACTTCAGCAATTTCTTTGAACTTTGGCTCAAGAGGGTTAATGTGAAACCTCCAAATAGTTCATGAATACAGCCTTGTCAGAGTCGTTCCGTCTCCTTGGCCGGTCGCCTGACTGTTGAAAGTTTGTTAAATTCACGCTATCAATTAGTTATGCTCCATCGGTGCTAGAGGACAGTTCACACGGCTTATTTCCGTATCGTAAATTTAAGCATACGTTTAATTATCTAATGGAAAGGCTTATGCAACATATTAATCCACTATGCAAATTTCAGGCAATTGTATAACCAAACATCGCCGTTTCGGTACGTTTCGGTATGAAATCGTACTGGCCAGATCGGTTCGTACTGATCATATATTACCAGTAGAAAATGTTGACAAATATATGCTTTGATGGCCCAAAATTTTGCCAACTGCTGCAAGCATGTTTGCCAGCAAAAATTTGTAGAAGTTAGTATCAAGTTTATTTACTCTGCTATCAAATTTCGGATATCGAAATGTTGTTTTATATTATATGGCAGAAGTTTAAGTATATTCTTTCAAGTCTGCAAATAGTCTGACATTGAAGTTGGTAAGCTATGCCATCAGGTTACAAAAGTAGTAAAGCCTAAGACGCTGCGGTGTGAAGTTATCAATTCTTTCATCTAATATACAATGGAACGTATTGTTTATGACAACGATAAATTTACAAGTTGTTAAACTGAAGGGGTTGTTAAGCTCAATTTATTAAATAAAGCATTATAAGCGCATACTTTCGAGACGTAGGTAGAAATTTCTATAAAACCACTGAATGCCATCGGATACAGCTATCAATAAAGCTATCGGATAAAGCATCTATAAAGCAATGGATCGAATTATCTTTCCTACAGAAAAGATTTTGGGGAAGATTTCCAATCTTATGTTTCTTCTGTGACAACCGAACTTAAATTTTTTTATTTCTTTCATTTCAACATGTGTGCATTTATAGTAGTCATTTTCGAGAGAGGCGAAGCGAAAGCTGTGAATCAATGCTCAATCAGGGACAATATACATATTCCTGCCCTTCTATAATGCCCGAATAAAGGATATAATTTGAAGCTAGGCCATGTTTGACTATTGCGAGATTGCACATTGAATAACTTTTTGTGCTGCGATCAACCAGCTAGAAAGACAATAGTATATTTTACAAATACGTTAGAGCAACTCGAATCTACTTTTGAGTACTTTTCAAAAATAATATACTCGTTTTCACTGCATAAAAAGACAGAAACTTTCACAATATTAAACTCTAACAAATTTCAAAAATATTACGATTTTAGTGTCATAAATCCCAGGACGCTGACGCGTACAATGTTCATCAATGCATCGCAAATACCACTGCTTACGTCGTGTTGCGCAACCGAAAACATCGTATAGAATCGTTTTATCTTTTATATGTACGAATAGAATAAGTTCAAACTGCGTTGAAAAAATTGTAAAATTTTGAAAATATAACTTTGCTGACGAATTTTTAAAGTTGGCTTATTGGTCAAAAACGGATGTGAATACAAAATGTTTCCAAAATTTCAAAAATATTACAATTTTAGTGTCATAAATCCGAGGACGCTGGTGCGTACTACGCTCATCAATGCATCGCAAATACTACTGCTTTCGTCGTGTTGCGCAACCAAAAACATCGTATAGAATCGTGTTATTTTTTATATGTACGAATAGAAAGAGTTCAAAACTTCGTTGAAAAAGATTGTCCAATTTTGAAAATATTACGTTGCTGACGTATTTTTAAAGTTGGCTTAAGGTCGAAAACGGATGTGGATACAAAATGTTTCCAAAATTTCAAAAATAGTACGATTTTAGTGTCATAAATCCGAGGACGCTGGTGCGTACAATGCTCACCAATGCATCCCAAATACTATTTACTGCTTTCGTCGTGTTGCGCAACCAAAAACATCGTATAGAATCGTGTTATCTTTTATATGTACGAATAGAAAGAGTTCAAAACTGCGTTGAAAAAGATTGTCCAATTTTGAAAATATTACGTTGCTGACGTATTTTTAAAGTTGGCTTATAGGTCGAAAACGGATGTGGATACAAAATGTTTCCAAAATTTCAAAAATAGTACGATTTTAGTGTCAAATCCGAGGACGCTGGTGCGTACAATGCTCATCAATGCATCTCAAATACTACTGCTTTCGTCGTGTTACGCAACCAAAAACATCGTATAGAATCGTGTTATTTTTTATATGTACGAATAGAAAGAGTTCAAAACTGCGTTGAAAAAATTGTCCAATTTTGAAAATATAACTTTGCTGACGAATTTTTAAAGTTGGCTTATAGGTCGAACGGATGTGAATACAAAATGTTTCCAATAGCAACTTAATCGTTGATTTTTATAGTGTATTATCAGTCTTTATCGAATAATTGATTTATTAAGTATTTCATAAATATTTAAACCCAGGGCAACACAAAACGCTGCTTTAATGCCAAAGTTATTAATGTTTATATAATGGGGAAATAGTGGCAAATGATTACCCTGAAAGAACAATCTTAAAGATTAGTAGACATTTAGTTTTGGCAGTGGTCCAAAAATTTGGTTAAACATTTTGTTTCTCTTCAATCCTATTCCTGATAAATTATCTTTTAATTGTACATAATTTCGGCAAGAAAATACATTGTTTTGTTTTGTAATGGCATAATACATAACTTAGCAACCTTACGTAACTATGTTGCGCATTAGTGTCAAACATTAGTAGTTTAGCACACGAGAGGAACTTGGTAATTTGACATATAACTGCGTTCACAAGAGTAACCCAGGTACCCTTGTCAGCAACACTATGAGAAACCTTGTTACAGATTGTAACTGAATTACTCTCTTGCGTAAACATATATATTCAATTACACAAGTGTAACTCGGTTACTCGAAGTTTGAAGGACACGTAACTGCAAGCGGTAACGGAACATAGCGTCCTACTGGTCTCTGCATTTTAGTTCAACATGTGATTAAATTTGATCTCTTTTGTGGTGGCAGTTCTTTCTGAATACTAAACTTATTTTTATTTTGCACGAAACTTTGGCGATACTTGTATCGCTTGTTATTAAAATCTGAAATCAATATACTTCGTTGAAACCAAACCGCTAAAACTGCTATGGCCAGATGGATTGGTTACGTCGAACGTTTGAACCTAAGCCAATAAAGATAAAAGTAACGCCATTGAAATATTGCTTTATGCCGCAGGGTGAATTTGTTTCTTGGTCAAAACAGATACAGAACTAATGTCGAGCAAAGTCACGTTACTTGTCAACAGTTTACCAGAACCCCTGCAACCCCGATGGCGTGTTTTGTGTATTATTCTTTGTGGGGCCTTGTTGCCTAACTTTGTCTGGTATTATAAAGTAACCACAGCGAGTTTATTAACAATGAAACACACTGAAATATAACATCAGGATTCGCTAGTAGCTTGCACGCAGTAAACTGTTTCTCTATCCGATCATAAAACTATTTTCTGTTAAAACTTATTCAGCTCGAAAGTTCGTGCTTCAAAATACTCAACAGAACAAAAACGCTGATCCTGTCCGAAAAATGAAAGACGAAAAAGCACTGTTTAACTGTCTACATTCTTAATACTGCTACTGTAATTGTGTATTATAATGCTTATATTTAGAGCTGCTGATAATGATTTCGGACAATATCCAACAAAATTGAAATATGTAATAGTTTGCGTATTACATATTCTTACCACTGTACGTAGACACATATGTCTGTTATTTACACTTATGAAAACCGTAAATAGTGTGATATCATTTATTGCTGTTTAATATATTTATTACACACCTCATTACCATGAAAATAGAATACTACCTTACTATCAGTCAAATCTTGGAACGGTATTGATAAACATTTTATTCACACCTGATATTTGAGCAACATGATTACGTACACTGTAGCGTCCGCATTACAATATCTACTGCTGTTTAACGGGAATACTGAGCATTACAATATTATAACAGTTTCCGCGTTGGATATAAGCAAATTTAGTTATTGTGGATCATAAATTGCTGCGCGTTTAGTTAAACCATTGATCACAGTCTTTCAAAAACGAGCATTGACATATTTTGATTTGTATTAGTCGGTTTTGTATATGTTAGTAATTATTACTTAGATATGATCAATTCAGAAATATCTAAAATGCAACGAAACAAAACTGAATATCGATAATTTCGGAAACTCAGTAAAAACATAAGTATGTTGGAACCGTCGCAGTCGTAAGAGATTTGATCTCAGGGAACTAAAAGCGAAGAATTTAATTGAATTTATCAAACATCCTTAAGTGATTGTTAGTTAAATTTGGCGAAAGTGTATGAACAAGCTAATTGTCTGCACTAGCTTGCGGTTAGATTATATAGTCCCAGGTCAAAAACCGTTAGTCTCTGACTTTGTGGAGTAACCATTCAAATCTAGCAACGATGTGAAAGCAGTAAAAAAATTAAATACACCCTATCACACCGTCAAAAATTTTCGCAGCTAATATTAAATTTTAAGAATTGCGTGAGTAAACATACGATGACCCCTCCAAGCATTCTAGTAATAGCCGATATCGAATCGCAGAGCCTTGTTAGGAAATAAGCTGAATTTCATTGGGTTTTTAACAAACATAAATTTTTTAAAATCAAATCCAAGTGCCTGAAATTATACACTGTGTTCGAGTAGAATATCAGCGTTTTCAATTTGCAGAAATTCGATTTCCTAATGCCCAATCATTTAAATTTGGATTATTCAGCGTTTGCGAACAACTTTAATGCGAAACTAACATTACAAGCACATCGATCGTATAGTTAAGCTCTTGACGTTCGCGAGCAAAACTGGTTTAATTCAAGTTCGACAAATTTTCGTTCTCAATAATTAGGTAATTTTAATTAAATTTTGCAATCATAAAACGGCTATTCCGAATGGCGTGTTCGCGAACAGTTTTGCGCCGAATTGCAATTGACCAAAAAGCTTTCTGTAACATTTTTATGCAAAATTAAAAAAATGATGGTTGACGGGATCCACTTAAGCTTGCTCGCGCATAACGCTGCATATTATACATTTTGCTCGTATAATAAAATTATGGCATAACATCCTTTTTATTAAAGCTATAACGCCCGGTTTCAAATTTTCATAATGGAGTAGTTCTGACACATGCTCATAGCTCAAAGCTAATCTTGCGAATATCCTTTTTCTCTAATGCATTTCATGTCAATTCTTCAATACAGTTTGTTAAAACGACAAATAGTACGGGGTGTTTAAGTTATAAAAGTCCCCGTGTGACAGTTTTATCCGCCAATAATCTACATGATACCATTCAGTGGTATACATCACATATATGCACTAGATAATAGAACAGAAACTGTATGAGGGTACCTATTTTGTTTTACTGACGATGTCAATGGCACCATGCACAAACACATTACATAATATATGTAAATAACATCATGGTGTAGCCGACACAATAACATTAAAAAATTTTGTAGTGTTGTCTACTTTCTACCATTATAGGCACTACATTAAATTTGTATAATAAGTTGAAATGCCATACCTTATGTTCAAATATGATAAGAAAAGCCAAGATGACCAAGACACCGTACAATGGATGGTGATAGAGACACCCAGAGTGGACAACACTTTCATATGGGGATCCTTTATAACCTTAATAGGGCAGTCGTATCTACCAAAATTTACTTTGCAACTAAAAACCCATTTTCCAATAACACATAGGTCATTGTTTTATGCATATAGGATTGTAATTTTATTACGTAATTGTACACGATTCACACTAATATTTTATGCTTGAAACACCGTGAAAGATAGACTAAGGACTTTTATATAATGTTATGCTAGCCAATCGTACTGTTGGATACATTACGATATGTTTATATGCAACAAATATGGATGTCCAAACAAAAAATATAACTGTACCTCGCTGATATTTTTCTTGCAGCAATAACAGTGTTCCGAATTTAAAACAAACCATATGCATTTTAATAGAATGTTAGGAAATCTTACTGTTGGATACATTCCGATGCCTCCGTATGCTATAAGCAGGGAATTGCGAAAGACAAATATGCCTGGAGCGTCGATTGAAATCTTTCTTGTCGCAATGTCAGGACTTAATTTTCTTATAGCTTCAATGCTATAAAAGCCACAAATGCTTCATCCCCGTATAAAGTGCTTATCGATGGGCTTGGAGCTGGAGAGATCGATGTCGCGCTGCCGCAGTTTGGTTATTCAAGCCATCGATGCACCAACAATTACTGTATCGTAGAACCGTCACTTGTTACTCACAACGCCATAATTTTACATCCCCACGCTTACACTTGTTCGACAACAAATCCTCTTCAAATATTTCAGCCGATTTTATGGGTTTTGGGAATCGGAAATTTGCTTTTATGCTCTTGGTACCTTGGATTAGTATCGATTGTTCGTTCAAAAATGGCATTCTCTATGATGGCACTATTAAATCAGATACCAAATAAGACATTTCGCTTGTCTTTTTCTCAACGGTCAACCAGCTTTTGGAAGTCCGACGTCGCCGTATCTATTGTTGTGGTCAGCTGGTCGCTAATGGCATTCGTGGGACAGCGTTACACTAAATGTGCTATAACATCCAGTTTGGTGCCTTGCGATATTAACGCATTATTCAACAGCTTGGACAAGCTTAATTATCAATTGAGTCTTCATAAATACACTGTTTTGCTTTCAAACAGCGGATCTACATTACGCGAAAGTGTTG
>JASANE010002872.1:0-23284 GCA_030248225.1 Trileptium ribeirensis
TTACATACAGTATGCCTTGCTTGGTTCCATTTACCAGTACTGATAATACTGACCCGCGAGATCAATGTAGCTAGCACCGCGCTTTTATTGTTTATGACTTCCGTTATAAACCGTAAATTTTTTTGAGAACGCCAAGTTAACATATTGTTTTAGAGACAAATTCGGGTGAACAGGTGTTCGGTTTGTTGATAACCTTTCACCTATTCTTAGAGAATCCCTTGATGTTCCAAAATTTTGTACAAATTGCCATGCGTGTTTCGATTTACCAATACTGGCACTACTGATCCGCGAGGTCATTGTAGCTATTAGCCGCGCTTTTATTGTGTGTGGCTTCCGTTATAAACCATAAACTAATGTTTTTAAGAATGGCAAGTTAGCATGTTATTTGTGGGAAAAATTATGTTAAACAGGTGTTCGGTTTCATGATAACCTTTGACGAATTCTTAGAGAATCTTTTGGTATTCCAAAAATTTGTTTCGTTTTATCAATACTGACGCCACTGATCGGTTACCTCATTGAGCCAGCAGTCTCGTATATTTTGTTTATGCGAGAGTAAACTTAACCCACGCCCATCAATAATCCTATTTTGCTATTTCGGTTAAAAATCTGTTACTGAACGTTTTTTGGTAAACCATAATGCGGCGCAAAACTGTTCGCGAACACAAAGCTCTGTGATAGCAATCCGGTAAATTTGTGTTCGCGAAAATTCAAGGAAAATCACCGAATTTTTTGCGAACGAAAATCTACCGGATTTGCATTCGCTGAATTTGTTCGCGAACACTGTAACTTAAACAACATGAACGATTGATTTGCGACGTCAGTATTGCGTTAAATTTGTTCGCGAACACAGACAAATACGAATCAGAAGCTGATAGGCGTTCGATAACAGTTTTCACTGCAAATTCAAAATCGTCAAAATTCTGTTCGAACACAAACTGTAATTTTAGGTGCTTGTTTCTGATTTTGCCAATTTTCTGTTATCGAAAAGTCGATGAAATTGCCACATTTGTTCCGTAACAATGGTTTGCGCTTCGCTATCGGCTTTTACAAAATAGGATAGTCGATGGGCGCATCTTCAGTTTACTCGCGCATTATGATTTCCATTATAAACCATAAAGTCTGTTTTTAAGAACGGAAAGATACATGTTATTTGCGGGAAAAATGCTTTTTAACAGGTGTGTTTGGTTTGTGGATAACCTTTGAACTATTTTTTAGAGAATCTCTTGCTGTTAGAAAATTTTTTACAGTTAGTTATACAGTTATTTTATAAAACTTGCCTCGCGTATTCCGATATATAATCCCTGATTCGCAAGGTCATTGGTGTCAGCGACCAGGATTGCTTTTACGAATACCAGCATTAACCACAATATAAACTATAAGCTAAATCAGAAAAGCGGCAACCTAGCTAAAGTGAGACAGATATATTCCGAAAACTAAGCCAGTTTTTGCGTTATCGACGCTTTCGAAGAATATCGATCGATTAAAATTTGAAATTTTCCACACAGAAACTATAAACATTTTCACAATAAATTCCGACCATATAATTAAATTCGCTATGTTACGGCCGACGTTTAGAACAAAATTATTGTGGTCGCAATATCCTTCTAGGTTCCACGTTGTTTTATAGACTGGTTTTATGAACTAGGTTGGTGGTTATTCTTGAGGTCCTCCAATGCGAAAGAAGATTTTATATGAGCTTCCCAATTCATGTATAGGCAGTGTGGAGACCTGTATATGACTGAACATTAACAAAATATACTTATCACAACGTAATTACTATAAAAGCGAAACTCGAAGAAAATCGAAGTTCTGACACATCAAATCAAAACAAGTTTAAATTTTGACCGTCTCTATGGACACATCTTACATTAATTCGGGTATATATGGCCGAATTCTGGCGGTGACTGCATTCTACAAATGTCAGCTATTAAAAAGTATAATAGCTCAATAAACAACCGTGAGTTTAGGAAGCAGCGTTCAAATGAAGCTTTGCTATCTATCACCTGCAACGCCGTAAAAACAGGTGAATGTCTGGGTCTGAAGCAGGCAAAAATCATATGCTTATCGTACGTCACTTAGCAGTTTTACTCTAAATCATATATTCCCAACGCAGGGCCTCCTGGGAACTTGCGTTAGGCTTCCGCCTCCCACTCGCGAAGCCCTCGTCTACCCTTGAAGGTGACTCCACCCCTGAAGCAATGTATCTCACCCCCACCCACGCCCAAGGCGTGCTAAAAATTTTAGCAAAAGTTTTAACAGAGAGAAAATAGGAAAAACGGGTAAAATCGAGAAAATGGGTCGTTGGTGGGTGGGGTGGTAGTCAACTTTCTTCATCACTCTTTGGAGACAAATCTGAGATGTTTAAAGTTCATAAGCTTGCGGAGTATGCTTTAATACTACACTTGTGATCTACATTAACTCCACCACAATAATTGATACCACCTGATAATAGTAAAAGCAATATCACAACCGCACTGCTGTCGTGGCTAATATTTCGTCAACCCTGTTTTACATACTGTAGCGTCCGAGTTTGGCACAAACTTTTATTCCAAACATATTCAAAAATTATGCTTGAAAATTCCGCACACACGACCTTCTTCAGGGCTTTATGGATCACATGGATCATATTGGATACAAATCGTAGACAAACACAGACAGACAGAATTGTGTAAATCATTCAATTATTGTATGACGTTAGTTATCTATTCATTTAATTGATATCTTAGATGAAAGAAAAAGATCTTGAGAGTGAACGTTAACGGAATGCTTCAAATAATTCAAAGTAGATAGGATTCCGTTTTTTATATTCTCAATTGACGATTTCAAATGGCGAATGTCAGCCAAAAACCTTCGAAAATGGTTAAATGTAAGTGATTCATTCTGTAAAGCGACATCTTTGCAGTTTAGCCGCTATTAATATCATACAATGGTGCAAGCATAGAATGAAATGGTTTTATATAGTTACACGTATACAAATATGTTCAATGCATTTAATGAATTTTTAATGAATTTTGTGAGCTATTAAATTATTAGGCTAAAAGGATTTTATTCATTCGAAACACAAAATTGATAAACATCACAGTAGCAAAAAAATTCCATTTCGGGATCGCTACGATGCAATTTACCTGTCCGTCGCTCATTACTCGATTATAGTACCTCGCGAACCACTTAACCGATCTTGACATTTGATGACTCCTATTTAAATACAAAACTAATTTTATTCGCCTTTTTGCGAGTTATTAAATTTATGAGGCCAGAAAGATTTTAGATCTTGTTCTGCTGAAACACAAAATTGACTTACATCACAGCAGCGAAAAATTCCATTTCGGGATCGCTACCATGCAATTTACCTCTTCGTCGCTCATACTTGATTAGAGTATCACACGAACCACTTAACCGATCTTGATATTCTAAGACTCATTGTTAAATACAAAATTAATTTTATCCGTCTTTTTGTGACCTATTAAATTATGAGGCTAAAAAGATTTTGGATTTTATTCAGCTGAAGCACAAAATTGATAAACATCACACTAGCAAAAAATTTCCATCTAGAAATCGCTACGGTGAAAATTTACCTGTCCGTCGCCCATACTCGATAACAGTATCTCACGAACCTCTTAACCGATCTTGATATTCGATGGCTTCTTTTTAAATACAAAATTAATTTTATTCGACTTTTTACGAGTTATTAAATTTATGAGGCCAAAAAGATTTTGGATGTTGTTCAGCTGAAACACAAAATTGATAAACATCACACTAGCAAAAAAAAATTCCAAATCGGATTAGCTATGGCACAATTTTACCTGTCTGTCGCTCATTACTCTAATAGAGAATCTCACGAACCACGCAAATGATCTTGATATTCCATGGCTCCCTATTAAATGCAGAACAAATTTTATCCGCCTTTCTGTGAGCTATTGAACTATGAGAGCAAATGGATTTTGTTCAGTTGAAACACAAAATTAACTAACACCACACTACCAAAAATTGTCATATTGGAACCCTACGGCACAACCTTACCTGTCTGTCACTCATTACTCGATTTCGATTAGGGTATATAACGAACCACTTAACCGATCTTGATATTATATGACTCACTATTAAACGAAAAATTTATTTTATTTGTCTTTTTGTGACCTCTTAGATTTATGAGGACAAATGTTTGTTCGGCTGAAACATAAAATTGACAAACATCACACTAGGAAAAAATTCTTAGTTCATAATCCCTACGGCGAAAATTTGCCTGTCCGTCGCTCATTACGCGATTACAAGATATCACGAACCACTTAACCGATCTTGATATTCAATAACTTCTTTTTAAATACAGAACAAATCGCCTTTTTGCGAGTTATTAAATTTATGAGGCCAAAAAGACTCTGGATATTGTTCAGCTGAAGTACAAAATCGACAAACGTGACACTAGCAAAAAATTTCCATTTCGGGATCGCTAATGTGCAATTTACCTGTCCGTCGCTCGTTACTCGATTAGGGTATTTAACGAACCACGCAACCGATCTTGACATTATATGACTCACTATTAAACGGATAATTAATTTCATTCGTCGTTTGGTCACCTATTAAATTATGAGGCCAAATGTTTGTTCTGCTGAAACACAAAATTGACAAACATCACACTAGCAAAAAATCCTATTTCGGAATCGCCACGGCAGAGCTTTACTTAGCTTTAACCGATCTTGATATTCGATGACTTCTTTTTAAATACAGAACTGATTTTATTCGCCTTTTTTGCGAGTTATTAAATTTATGAGGCTAAATGTTTGTTCGGCTGACACATAAAATTGACAAACATCACACTAGCAAAAAATTCCCAATTCGGAATCGCTACGGCGAAAATTTACTGCCCGTCGCTCATTACTCGATTAGAGTATCTCACGAACCACGTAAATGATCTTGATATTCCGTGGCTCCCTATCAAATGCAGAACTAATTTTATCCGCCTTTCTGTGAGCTATTGAATTATGAGGCCAAATGGATTTTGCTCAGTTGAAACACAAAATTGACTAACATCACACTAGAAAAAAATTTCATTTCAAAATCGCTACGGCACAACTTTACCTGTGTGTCACTCATTACTCGATTTCGATTAAGGTATTTAACGATCCACTTTACCGATCTTGATATTATATGACCCACTATTAAACGGAGAATTAATTTTATTCGTCTTTTTGTGACCTGTTAAATTATGAGGCCAAATGTTTGTTCTGCTGAAACACAAAATTGACAATCATCACACTAGCAAAAATAATCCCTTCCGGGATCGTAACAGTGCAATTGACGTGTCCATCACTCGTTACTCCTTTAGAACACGAACCATTTAAATGATCTTGATATTTGATGATTCCTTTTTAAATACAGAACTAATTTTATTCGCTTTTTGGGAGCTATTAAATTATGAGGCCAAATGTTTGTTCGGCTGAAACACAAAATTGACAATCATCACACCAGCAAAAATAATCCCTTCTGGGATCGTAACAGTGCAATTGACGTGTCCATCACTCGTTACTCCTTTAGAGTATCTCACGAACCATTTAAATGATCTTGATATTCGATGAGTCCTTTTTAAATACAGAACTAATTTTATTCGCTTTTTTGGGAGCTATTAAATTATGAGGCCAAATGTTTGTTCGGCTGAAACATAAAATTGATAAACATCACACTAGAAAAAAATTCCGATTTCGGAATCGCTACGGCACATGTTTACCTGCCCGTCACTCATTACTCGGTTAGGGTATCTCATGCACCACTTAACCGATATTCACATTAGATGACTTCTTTTTAAATACAAAATTAATTTTATTCGCCTTTTGGCGAGTTATTGAATTTATGAGGCCAAAAAGATTTAGGATGTTGTTTAGCTGAAACACAAAATTGACTAACATCACAGCAGTAAAAAATTTCTATTTCGGGATCACTATGGTGCAATTTACCTGTCCGTCGCTCATTACTCGATTGGAAAATCTCAAGAACCATCTAACTGATCTTGATATTTGATGACTCCATTTTAAATACAGAACTAATTTTATTCGCCTTTTGGGAGTGTTAAATTATGAGGCCAAATGTTTGTTCGGCTGAAACACAAAATTGACAAACATCACACTAGCAAAAATTCCCATTTCGGAACCACTACGGCACAGCTTTACTTGTCCGTCACTCATTACGCGATTACAGGATATTACGAACCACTTAACCGATCTTCACATTCGATGACTTCTTTTTATATCCAGAACTAATTGTATTTGCCTTTTTGCGAGTTATCTCATATCGAGTTATCTCATAAACCACTTAACCGGTCTTGATATTTAATGACTCCTTTTTAAATACAGAAGTAATTTTACGAAAGATTATTTAGAATTTATTTTGTTAATTGCAAGAAAATAGAAAAAATAAGTCATAAAAATTCCGGTTTGGATAATGGGAACCCCAATTTTTTCGCCTTCATAAAATTCTATTCAGTATTACAATAACATGTAGCAAAATAACCTTATTTGGAGGAAAGGCCATATATATTTAAAATCCCGTTTTTTACTCTGGAAACATCTTTAGGAAAAATTTACGATTGTGGGAAAAGATTTCTCTTGTTAAATTGAAACGATGCAACTTCTTTTAGCACACTCTAAGCACTGAAAATATGACAAGGACGTTCCAGTATAAGGCATATACAATTTCATATATTCTCTCAAATATACGTAACCCAGGTGGAGCTGTATGATTTTTACAGCATCTGCTCACTATTATTATGAAATAAAGAATCCCAATTAAACTGCTGTATGAAGAATTTATTCACATCATTTTCCAGTTTGCTGTTATCATACAAAACTAAATAAAAACAGCTATCTGGATAACCGTCAACGTAAAATTTGATATTTTTATGCGTATTAAGAATGTACGCAAGGGCTCAGACGAAGAAAATAGAAAGCACCGTAGTATTGTAAATATCGATGAATGGTACAATAGTACAGCGTGATATTCTCGTAATACCAATTGATTCATGACTGTTCATTTCCACTGATGAATTTTGGTTCAATTTTTAATAAGCATGTCTCACGTTCTATTGTTTTTAGATCTTACACCCTAACGATGCAGCTAACCTCACGAAGAATTTCATGTAAATAAATGCTGCTGGTGCGTAACGACAAAACTGTCTCTAACAAGGAAGGCGTTTATTAAATATCGTTGCAAATTCGTGCAGCACATTTGTCTCATACATGCTTGTAAAGAAAGGGATTATCCACCTGAGGCTCGGAACCACTTCGAGGCTCGCCGACGACCCAAATGGTGGTAGCCTAACCTCCGGTAGGTAGTCTGAGTCCAATTCTCCGCACCTCCACCCGTATCGCGACGAGAGCGCGCTGGAAATTTTAGCAGAATTGAGGAAAAGTGATCAAAAATTGGGCAAAATCGGGAAAAATTTGCAAAAATTGGGGGATAATAGGCAAATATCGAGGAAAAACTTTGACCAATTTTGAGTCCCAAAAACAAAAAATTTATCTCCCGCCATGACGGCTGATCCTCCGGGGGAAGACATGCCACACGAAGCACACGCTGTCTCCTAAGACTTCGTTGCTTACTGGTGTAATGATTTGGACTCCTTGCTATATATAATGTAACAGTGGGCTGACACTTTTTTCAACTTGATAAGTCAGTTGGATGTGAAACCTGTTACAAATTAAACGTTTTGGGTTGAACAAATTGGCATTAAATGAATGCTGTCATATCTACCGACATATTTATTGCTGTAAAAAACCAAATGGAAAAAGCCTTCATTATCGTAAATGGTGTAATAAAAATGAACTTAATATAAGATGAAAGCGAAGGCGTAAAATTTTTAGTTTTCGCAATTACGACTATTTAATGAAATTATAAAATTGACTGTTAAGTCTTCCGCACATAAGCTGTCAAAGCGTTAGCTTGACACTGAATGACATAAACTGTTATTTGAATTGACAAGAATCGTGTAGCAAATCTTTTACTACTGAATGTTAGGGTTCTCACTTGCGACAAAAACACTTGAGGATTCAGTTCAGTTGGATATTTGAAAACGTAGGTGCTTAGTTAATCAATCACTAACACTAGAAAAACTTTCGGCAGATTATTAATAATAAAAATATATTTGAATACACATTTAGCGCTTTATATAAATTGGATTTCACATGAGGTAAATTGTCGACATGTATCCTCAGTACGAACATCTGATACTAGCATCGCCAACGTTTCCACTGCGGCATGATTATCAGGCGATGCAACTTTTTATGAAATTTCTAGTGATACTTCCAGTTACGTTGGTGTAGCGAATACAACGTCGGTCTACTAGTAAATCAACAATATAAACGCATGATTATGCGTAAAAGCAAAAATTCTAGTTCCCGACGAACAGCCGCAGTAAATAAATATTTTTGAAGCCCATCTTTATACAATATCATTAGCAGATCCACAAAAGCGCCAACTAGTTGTCATTTTTGCGTTTATTATGGTCCTTCTCAAATGCAATCCATGTCGCAGTAGAGATTTACTCTAAGTCCACTCAAGAGTTCACCTATGTTCAAATTTGGCTGCCATGTCAACCAAACAATGACGCAGCTTATTGTTGACCTCTACAGCGACAGTAAATAAATATTTTGAAGCTCATCTTTATACAATATCATTAGCAGATCCACAAAAGCGCCAACTAGTTGTCATTTTTGCGTTTATTATGGTCCTTCTCGCCTGCAATCCATGTCGCAGTAGAGATTTACTCTAAGTCCACTCAAGAGTCATCTATGTTCAAATGTGGCTTCCATATGGACTAAAAATAGCGCAGCTTATTGTTGACCTCTACCGCGACAGTAGATAAATATTTTTGAAGCCCATCTTTATGCAATATCATTAGCGGTTCAACAAAAGCGCAAACTAGTTCTCATTTTTGCGTTTATTATGGTCCTTCTCGCCTGCAATCCATGTCGCAGTAGAGATTTACTCTAAGTGCACTCAAGGTGTTCACCTATGTTCAAATGTGGCTGCCATGTCAACCAAACAATGACGCAGCTTATTGTTGACCTCTACAGCGACAGTAAATAAATATTTTGAAGCTCATCTTTATACAATATCATTAGAAGATCCACAAAAGCGCCAACTAGTTGTCATTTTTGCGTTTATTATGGTCCTTCTCAAATGCAATCCATGTCGCAGTAGAGATTTACTCTAAGTCCACTCAAGAGTTCACCTATGTTGAAATGTGGCTGCCATGTCAACTAAAAATGGCGCAGCTTATTGTGGACCTCTCCAGCTACAGTAAATAAATATTTTGAAGCTCATCTTTATACAATATCATTAGCAGATCCACAAAAGCCCCAACTAGTTGTCATTTTTGCGTTTATTATGGTCCTTCTCAAATGCAATCCATGTTGCAGTAGAGATTTAAAGTCCACTCAAGAGTTCACCTATGTTCAAATGTGGCAGTCATGTCAACTAAAAATGGCGCAGCTTATTGTTGACCTGTACAGCGACAGTAAATAAATATTTTTGAAGCTCATCTTTATACAATATCATTAGCGCATCAACAAAAGCGCAAACTAGTTGTCATTTTTGCGTTTATTATGGTCCTTCTCGCCTGCAATCCATGTCACAGTAGAGATTTACTCTAAGTCCACTCAAGAGTTCACCTATCTTCAAATGTGGCTGCTATGTCAACCAAAAATGATGCAGCTTATTGTTAACATCTACAGCGACAGTAAATAAATATTTTTGAAGCTCATCTTTATACAATATCATTAGTGGATCAACAAAAGCGCAACGTAGTTGTCATTTTTGCGTTTATTATTGTCCTTCTAGCCTGCAATCCATGTCGCAGTACAGATTTACTCTAAGTCCACTCAAGAGTTCACCTATGTTCAAATGTGGCTGCCGTGTCAACTAAAAATGGCGCAGCTTATTGTGGACCTCTAGAGCTACAGTAAATAAATATTTTTGAAGCTCATCTTTATACAATATCATTAGCGGATCAACAAAAGCACAAACTAGTTGTCATTTTTGCGTTTATTATGGTCCTTCTCCCCTGCAATCCATGTCGCAGTAGAGATTTACTATAAGTCCACTCAAGAGTTCATCTATTTTCAAATGTTGCTTCCATATGGACTAAAAATGGCGCAGCTTATTGTTGACCTCTACCGCGACAGTAGCTAAATATTTTTGAAGCTCATCTTTATACAATATCATTATCGGTTCAACAAAAGCCCAAACTAGTTCTCATTTTTGCGTTTATTATGGTCCTTCTCGCCTGCAATACATGTCGCAGTAGAGATTTAAAGTCCACTCAAGAATTCACCTATGTTCAAATGTGGCTGCCATGTTAACCAAACAATGACGCAGCTTATTGTGCACCTCTACAGCTACAGTAGAGGGATATTTTTGAAGCGCAATTAGCGGTTTAACAAAAGCGCAAACCGGTTCTCATTTTTGCGTTTATTATGGTCCTTCTCGCCTGCAATCCATGTCGCAGTAGAGATTTACTTTAAGTGCACTCAAGAGTTCACCTATGTTCAAATGTGGCTGCCATGTTAACCAAACAATGACGCAGCTTATTGTTGACCTCTACAGCGACAGTAAATAAATATTTTTGAAGCTCATCTTTATACAATATCATTATCGGTTCAACAAAAGCGCAAAGTAGCTCTCATTTTTGCGTTTATTATGGTCCTTCTCGCCTGCAATCCATGTCGCAGTAGAGATTTACTTTAAGTCCACTCAAGAGTTCACCTATCTTCAAATGTGGCTGCTATGTCAACCAAAAGATGATGCAGCTTATTGTTAACCTCTACAGCGACAGTAAATAAATATTTTTGAAGCTCATCTTTATACAATATCATTATCGGTTCAACAAAAGCGCAAACTAGTTCTCATTTTTGCGTTTATTATGGTCCTTCTCGCCTGCAATCCATGTCGCAGTAGAGATTTAAAGTCCACTCAAGAATTCACCTATGTTCAAATGTGGCTGCCTTGTCAACCAAAACACGGCGCAGCTTATTTTTGAACTCTACAGCGACAGTAGATAGATATTTTTGAAGCGCAATTAGCGGTTTAACAAAAGCGCAAACTGGTTCTAATTTTTGCGTTTATTATGGTCCTTCTCACCTGCAATCCATGTCGCAGTAGAGATTTACTTTAAGTGCACTCAAGAGTTCACCTATGTTGAAATTTGGCTGCCATGTCAACCAAACAATGACGCAGCTTATTGTTGACCTCTACAGCGACAGTAAATAAATATTTTTGAAGCTCATCTTTATGCAATATCATTAGCGGTTCAACAAAAGCGCAAACTAGTTCTCATTTTTGCGTTTATTATGGTCCTTCTCGCCTGCAATCCATGTCGCAGTAGAGATTTACTCTAAGTCCACTCAAGAGTTCATCTATGTTCAAATGTGGCTTCCATATGGACTAAAAATGGCGCAGCTTATTGTTGACCTCTACCGCGACAGTAGATAAATATTTTTGAAGCCCATCTTTATGCAATATCATTAGCGGTTCAACAAAAGCGCAAACTAGTTCTCATTTTTGCGTTTATTATGGTACTTCTCGCCTGCAATCCATGTCGCAGTAGAGATTTACTTTAAGTGCACTCAAGAGTTCACCTATGTTGAAATTTGGCTGCCATGTCAACTAAAAAATGGCGCAGCTTATCGTTGACCTCTACAGCGACAGTAGATAAATATTTTTGAAGCTCATCTTTATACAATATCATTAGCGGATCAACAAAAGCACAAACTAGTTGTCATTTTTACGTTTATTATGGTCCTTCTCGCCTGCAATCCATGTCGCAGTAGAGATTTACTCTAAGTCCACTCAAGAGTTCATCTATGTTCAAATGTGGCTTCCATATGGACTAAAAATGGCGCAGCTTATTGTTGACCTCTACCGCGACAGTAGATAAATATTTTTGAAGCCCATCTTTATGCAATATCATTAGCGGTTCAACAAAAGCGCAAACTAGTTCTCATTTTTGCGTTTATTATGGTCCTTCTCGCCTGCAATCCATGTCGCAGTAGAGATTTACTCTAAGTGCACTCAAGGTGTTCACCTATGTTCAAATGTGGCTGCCATGTTAACCAAACAATGACGCAGCTTATTGTGGACCTCTACTGCTACGGTAGATAGATATTTTTGAAGCGCAATTAGCGGTTTAACAACAGCGCAAACTGGTTCTCATTTTTGCGTTTATTATGGTCCTTCTCGCCTGCAATCCACGTCGCAGTATTGATTTACTCTAAGACCACTCAAGAGTTCACTTATGTTCAAATGTGGCTGCCATGTCAACTAGAAAATGGAACAGCTTATTATTGACCTCAAACAGGGTGGCGGTGTATCTTGACAATATTTTGGCCTGTGTAGCGCGTGTTGTTACACTTCTGCGCAAGCTATTACCGAAACCGCCCGACAAATGTCTCCTGAGTAGGTGAAAAAGATTCGTTCTTGCTTTTGCTTGCAATATTTTTTATTTTTATCTGACGCCTGATAATGGTTCACTGATAGTTGGGTCCAATTCTATATCAAAGCACATTTGTTCTGCCCAACTGACGTAAAACGTGCTTCATTAGCTGTTTCAGTATTATGTCAACGGCAATGTTCAACTGTCAAGAATTCCTGTGTTTCAAGCGACAAATAAGTGGTTACGTGAAGATAATATGCTGGTATATTTTCGTCAAACTTTTAAAGGCGACATCTGTCCCAATACAACCGGAATTGATAAGACGCTTTTTAAACTATTCAAAAATGTATCCGTAAACTGATCATTCGATTAAAACACACCGACAGTGTTGAAATCACATCCAAACAAAAACTCGTGTGGTAATTTTTACCCGCTTGTTTGTTTGCTTATTTATTTGCCAGTCAAATTATAATAAAAATGAAGAAATAATATATTAACCAAGTATATAAAGAAAAATTACATATTTGTTATGGCGGGCCAGAGATGGGCCAATTGACTGACTACAATTCAATGCCCACAAAAATCAGAGAAAATAACTGAACTGAGGCGATTTTTAAAATCGAAAGTGAAGATGGACTTACAATATCATTACTGAGGTTATTTCCTATCAGAACTACACGATTGCTGAAAAAATATTTTCTGCAATCACGTCTAGAATTTTCAACATAGAGATTGTACACGTGACATCTAGTACTCCTGGCATTTCGATATCTGAAACATCATGTAAAAGGAAGGTCTGTCAAATTATGAATTAATTTGTAAACCATAACCAAGCCTTTATATATCCGACGAAGGTACAACGGAGGCAACCGTTAACAAGTTTCATTATAGATAGTCAGGGTGACACCCAATCGGAAAATCAATTTCCGAGGGTGTGCGACACACCCCTAGCTACAACATATGTTCTTTACAGTGTCGTACACACCGTTAGCAACCAATTTGGCACGAATTATCTGCAACTGACACCGTCTGAAGCTAATACGGTTTATTAGTCGACTGATAGTTTGTAGTAGTTTGTTTTAAATTCTGCATATTTTGTATTTAGGCTATATGAACGTTGATGAAATAATGCCGCACACAGTCCATAAAATGCAAGAAGAAACGGTGTGCTTGACACTATCGAGTAGTGACCATCCTCGTAGCTAGCTTCCTTTGAAAAATTTATAAAAAATATAGGGTGTCTAAGACACCCTGTCGTCGACAAGTGTCTCTGACACTGTGTGGAGTACCTAGGTTCCAAATGTTGGACGACATTGTAACGTGAGCGAGCATAAGGACCTGAGCTTTGGCTAAACTCTGAGGTAGCCTTAACAAATAAACGATGGCTCAACCTGTCCGGATCTTATATTCGCCGCGGAAAAGACTCTGCCCACAATCTCGGCACAAACAAAACCACGTTTTAGTTTCTACACGGTACCACATTAATGCATAATGCATTGTTTATGATTCACGGTTAAACTATCACCATATGAGAATTTTAGACATAGCTGGGTTATTGTTCATATTATGCGTGATCCATTTTTGTATCGGATTAATAATATGTACTAAACTTAATAATTAAATATCACGCAAAAATGCCGAATGACTATAAAAGGTTTAGTATAATATTGTGATTCTAGACTAAGCACTTGTCATAGACCAAGTGAATTATATCGGGCACCAGGTTCGTGGTGACCTAATTCGTGGTGGCCTATTTCAGTATAGAATTATTCATGAACATTAATAACTTGTGGCTTCCACTGAGACATAAATTTTCGGCAAATCTCTTGACATTTGATTCCCATATATTCAAGAAACTACATTTTGGTCATGTTATATTACAAAAAAAATTAAATTAATATTTTCAAGTTATTAAAGTAATTTAAGTTGAGATGTTGCTACTCGACGCGCTTAGTACATATTCGTGGTGACAGGTCTTGTATACATCTTAATACAAGTCGTGTATTATTGGACTAAATCGAAACTTGAAATACGACACATTAATTCTTCAAATCATAAAGCACAAGAAGTATATTCTCTCAGGATCATGATATTTTAATTGTATTCATGCATAAAGACTGTACCTAGGACACCTAGCGCAAGCATTTATATCGGATATTACACAATTCAAAGCTGCTTTCAAAAACAAATTTTTAATATTAGATAATGTATTTTCTTGTATATATCAGTTACATTTTAGATACGAAAATGGAAAAGCCACCCGAACGGCTAAATTTATGCCCGCTATTACACAATTCAAAGCTGTTTTCAAAAGGAATAGTTTAATATTAGATAAAATATTTTCTTGTATAAGTTACATTTTAGATACGAAAATGATGACGCCACCGGAACAACTAAATTGGTAAGCTTAAAAGTAATAAATCTTTATAAATAGTAATTTTTGCGATACCGAAATTTTGCACTTTAATTTTATTGCAGCAGGGCATTAAAAAGCACCGAGACGACTCATCGAGACAGTGTTCACAACTTCATTCATTTTCAGGGTCTTGATATGTTTTGTACAAGGTAATAATGCGGCGTTCACGTTATAATATCCCACTGTTTGGGAACCCTCTGTAGTAGCACTATACCCTATAGACGGTGAAAGCCACACCCATATCGTATAAAAAACTTGACTGTGTCCGGTACAGTCCTATATACAACGTTTCTTTAGTACGGTAGCGCAGCAATCATAATTTGCCGAGTCACACTGTGACAAGCATCGTATGCAATTTATACTCAATGCTTAACACTATTAATATTTTCTGAATACTAAGCAAATTCAGGGTAGTGTTCAGTGCCTTTTAGTATGATTTCTGACAATTTTAAAATACCTATAAAGCTAGTACAACAGCATTAATGGAATTTTACGCACATGAGATATTCCTATAAATCACACAACTGGAACGATATTCGCCATATAGGGACATATGACATTCGTATTTTCTGTGTACCAAATAGCAACTGCAGTTCTGGAAACGATTTAAGTCTTCCTTGGACATGTTCTATATCTTTATAGAACGATCTTCTTCTATCCATGCAAGCCATTAAGTATAATATGAAGTACTAACGAGATAAGTCATTAACTACAAGATTTAAAACAGATAAGCTATAGTACAAGATCATACATGCTCGTAGGGAAAGATAAAGGTTATCGCCCCTAAGGTTCGGAACCTCGCTGCGAGCGCCGACACCACCCTAGCAGAAACCCCGGTACCCTGACGCTTCCCACATGTTGAAATAAAAAGTTTTTAAACGTTGCAAATAATAACAATAATCTATGACGGAAGCTAAGCCATGCCAAAGACTACGGTAGGCCTACGGTAAATTTCAATCGAATACTAATTATGCAAAAACTTGTTTTTTGTGTGACAACTTTGCTTATGCGACACTAACAGCCGCTAAAATAAGATTTCTGTGCTAAACATAAAGTGTGAATGAGTTTGATTTCTGAAAAGTTCCAAGAAACTTAAATAAAATATACAAACTTAATACTTTCACCACCCTAAACTACTATTGACCACTGCTGCGCACTACTGACCTATTGTGAAAAATAGATACGTGGCATGCAGACAGTTTTAAAAAGAACAGTAGTTGCCATTTAAAATGTGAGACTCCTGAAGTTAAGGATATTCCCAACTACAGTCATTGTAGGAGCCAATAACATTTAATAACGAGGAACCAGATGACATGTATAACTCAAAAACGCCTGCTTAAATCTATGTCGATGAGAACACAAAAGCTTAAACTTAATTCAAACTAAGGAAAGTTTGAGAATGAGAATCCTAACTCCATATCTTCACTATCAACTTTCATCGAAAACCACTATTTTTGCTATTTCAAGTTACAAAACATATAAGTTTGCTAATTGCTATCGGCCAAAGTCATATTGAGGGGCGTAGCGTTATTTTTTTTCAAAAAAGAACAGCTTAGTGTTGTGAGGAGTGGTCGGGAGTCGGTCTTCATAAAGATAAAAAATGCGTGATTTATTCGTCAAAGTAATGATGTCTACGAAACATTGTGCGCAATTTAACATATCTAAAGCTATATATTTAAAACAATAACAGGTCGGACATTAGGCTTAGTATATGCTTCATATAAGGGATTCACTTAGCCTACGCGAAGGACCAGGTTTAGTACATCGAAAACGGCATAGCATGAATATAGCTTACGCCCATCAGTTTGACTTTGGCCACAAACTTCTATAACTCGAATCGCATTTACGGAAGTGGCTAATTTTAGGTTACACATATAAAGGTATTAGCGTTTCTCTCTGTCTCTCGGCGCGTAGCAAAGGACGAACGATCTGTCTTTTCACGCCAAGTTTCAAATTCGGCGGATTGCACCGATTAAGTGTTTCGTCAACTTCGGCATATATTTCCTGGTCCACGACTCGATTTCCCAGTTTTTGGTCAATTACAGGTTCAGGCAATTTACGTTATCAAAAACTAAGTTAATATTTTCAAGTAGTTGGACGTTCGTTGGGATTAAGTGGCGGATAGTAGATGTATATAAGTGTCATCATATATTTAATATATTTATTTCTTTTTTTCTAGTTCATATTACAATATTACGTATAAATACAAAACACGTGGTATAGTGTTATGTAAGACAGTGAGAACAATACTTTATGCGTACTGTATTCTTCAAATAAGCGCGCAAAACGTAGCATTTTCCTCCAGAAACAGCGCCATTTGTTACACTTTCGGGTTTGAGAGAATCACAAATATCTTGAAATGTTGAAATTTTGACATGCCTAATCAACGTTATCTACTAAAACAATTGATGCTAACTATGCTGTCAAAAAATAACAAAACATATAACGCAATTTATATTTTAACACACTGAAATTTCTCTACAACTTTTGACATGTAACCTGTTTATAAAACAATGCAAATTGTGGCCAATGTAACCTTAAGGGCGGAAATGAAATGCATGCTATGCCGTTCTCGATATACTAAGCCTTAGTCTTAACCTAAGCTAAGGTCCCTATATGAGCCATGTACTACGCCTAAGCCTAAGTCGGGTTGCTGCCGCCCCCGAACAACCCGTTCTAAGCTGTTCTTTTTTTCTAAGGTTATAACGTCCGGCCCCTAAAGGTGACATTGGCCCAAATTGTAATACTTTCTGGCTTTGAGAAAAAATATTTAAATATTGAAATTTTGAATTGTTTAGTCAATTTCATCGAATTGAAAAAAATTGTCCTAGGTAAGTTTTCAGAGTATACCAATAATATAAATTCTTTGAACAAACAGAAAACTAAAGAATTCCCACCTTTGACAAATAGTTTGATTGTAAGTGTACTTTTTTATCAAGGCAATAAAATTTATAAAATATTTACTTTGAATAGATATATATTTATAGCGATTATTATCGAATTTAGAACAGATATCTTTGAAAGTTCAAGAGAATACGTACTACAGTTACCTGCAAGAATAAAAGCAAATGCTTTTCGGAACATCGACGAACATTTTCCAAAAATAAACATCTGTTAAATTACTATACCCTATTTTTTGTCAGTAAGTAGCAAATTTTTTGCGAAGGATTTGCGATATTTCATATATGTGTATGTTTCTGCTTTTTCCGATGTATGGCAACATATAAATATTTTTTTACATCTGATAAATATTGTTTTTAACTGTGTTAAAATTTGGAAATTAACGTTCACGGTCTTAATTTTTAGTAATTTGTGGTACAAAATAGAGTTATGATTAATGTTTAAAGTTAGAAAAAATATTACTGAGTTTCCATTTGTCTATAACGTGAACGCTTAAATCATTTGAGTATTAATTCTAAGCTACACATAATATAATATTTTAATATCAATACATAAACGGGCCACTAATATTTCATTTTTCGCTTCTTATTTTCTGAGCAAAACAGTGTTCACAAATAACCTGTGGTCCGACTTACAAATGTAAGCTGAGAAAATGGTTACTTTTTGATGTTTAGTCTTTGTCTAGTCGTAGTGTAGTAAAACAAACCCTAAATTTTGTAAAAGTGGCATATTTTGAGCAACACTAAGACAACATTATATACATGACCTGTGCCAGTGAAGTGAGTTTGAAAATTGATATCGAGCAATTTTTACTTCCACATATTAAGTACAAAAATCACAAATTAATTCCATAAAAAAATTGTACCCAAAATCACAAACATTATATTTCAAAATCGCTTCTTAACCAATTCGAGGTGGCTTAACTACAATTGACGGTCTAATCAATCGATTCACCGTTGATGGTTTGACAATTCGATTCCCTAAAATTGTGTAATTTTAATTGCATAAAAGACCAAACCTCCTCCGTCTTTACCGACCGCTGTAAAAGGGGCTATTTTCGGAGACTTATCCGGCATACCAAACGATTTTTCAAATTATTAATATACGGACAAGCCCATAGTTAGTGATTGCTGAAACTTCGGAAGAAGGAACCGTGTAGCAAGAATTTCGGTGGTGTCCCGGCGCCTCATACGTTGTTCTGCAGCAAACCTTTCCAAGGCTACAACCGTATTGTAGCAAATATGAGAAGAAATGTACATGTGTAAATTATGACAATATAAACACTGAATAAAACCACGTTGTTAATATAGCGCGAATGCACCAATGGCTATAAAACAGGCAACAATGTTCCGAAGACAAAGTACCAGCGGAAAACTGTTAAAATGATTGACCTTCCCGTTATCATTCTGGAAACATTACTGCGGTGGATAAACAGTGATCGTAGGCATTCAGTGGATTTCATTTATGCATCATTTACCTTAAGATGTGTGCACGTAGAACCTAATTCTGTCGCAGAGCTAATTTCGGTTCGTAACAACAAGGCACAAGATCATCCACCCCTTCATAAATAAACTTAGTAGCTAAGCTATGCTAGTATCTTTGTATGAGCCGGGAGCAACTATGTCGGGTGACTACTCAAAAAATATTTATTACATTCAGTTTAACAGACTGTGTTACAGGGAAAATATTTAGCTTTAGGCCCAAAAAAGACAAGATTAGTAGTAATTAAAGTGAGACGCACAAATGCAAGTAAACTAAATACGCAAATATTCCTGTTTTTAAAATTTTTTGTTTAAGCGCCTTTTACAAGCCAACCTAGTAGCTATGTAAAACACGCTCTTTTATACATAAAAATAATGCTATTGTAACTGGAAAGATGTTTTACCAATATCTTACCATATATATCACCAATTTCCGTTTTTTTTTCGTGATTTTCCATTGTCGTCATAAATTTCTGGCTGATAGAGCTGATTGTGGCCCTTTTGACAATTTATCAGCCTCGCTTTACTATATACAGCTAATATATTTGTAGGGTCTGGCTCGACCCAAAAAATGTCACACTGGCTAATTGTGGCTAGCCAAGCTTGGCTTTAGAGCCTAAGCAGATTGTGAGAAAATCCGGCCCTGCAGCACACATCTTAAGGTAAATAATGCGTTAATGAAATTTTTTAAGAAAATGTAACACGTACAATCAACTCTTACAACATTGCTATATTTTATCTATTCGTTTAGTTAGGTCTTAATTAATGGTAATGCAGATCGTTGAGTTAATTCTTAAAGATACATTCAAGGTAATTCAAATTGCCGCATTAATTGCTAAAAGAAGAAATTGCAATTCAGATCGTTGAGTTAATTCCTAAACAGTATTGTTCAGACAACTTTTAAGCCAGATAGAATTCTTAGCGAAACCGTATTAATGATATTGCAAATCATTGAGGTAAACTGGATTAATAACGTTGCAGAAAATCTGAAATTATATATTACAGATTAATTTCACCTGGTATTGCTCATCGATTTCATTGAAGCTCAGACGTGTTTGTGTTTCTAAGTTTGTGATCAACCGAAATTTCACTAAGACCTAAACTGACATGATCAGTTACAAAATTCGTTCGTACTCAAGTGCAAATTTTCATTTTTTAACATGTTTCGATTTGAAAAAACCCAAATAAAAATATGTCATTACAAACACAAAATCACCACATTTATTATTGTATCTAATCATATCCTTTTTAAATCAATACTACACAGGAATAAGTTTGGTTTGCACGTTCAACAGAACTTATTTGACGTAATTATCCCGTTAGCTATGTATGTTTGCATTTCGCAGACGAAATGACAAAGAAAACCAGAACCCGAATTTACTACAAGGCACGCGCGTAAACATAGCAGTGACCTTGGAGGCTAAACTGCCAATTTATGGTTCTAGACAGTAGAATCTAACTTAAGTTAGGAACAACGGCCATATGTGATTATCAGGCCCCTCCCAAACACTGTCCATGGCCAATCGTATGCACCAGGTGACGAACCATTGCTTTGTGATATTTGATTTTTTAATATCGTCAACGATTTAACAGCATCACATTGATTCCGCGCATTATATTTCGAAAAAGGCCTGAAAACTGATCGCGTTAACATTCCAAATAAAAAAAGCGATATAAGATTAAAGCGATATTTGGTGGAATATATTGGTGTCGTCATGTGGTACCGTGTACTATTGGAAAACCCGAAAATTTTTTTACAATATATTTTTCTTTTTAAAACTTTAAAGATGTAAAAGTTAGCAACAGTACGCATGATTTGCGCTTTGTTTGAATAAAAATGCGTGATAGTTGCAGCCTAAAAGAACGGCTGACCAAATATTGTTGTTGAAGTTTCAGTACAAAAGGCCGTTAAGCCCAAAGTAGTTCAACCATATATTAAAAACCTTTCTTTTTAGTTTTCTTTTGGTAAGCCAAAAGGTATGTTAAAATGTCCAAAAATTAAAATTTTTGTCAAAATTTGAGCTTAAAATTTTATCGAAATTTAACTTTATTTTGTAACGTTCAAATTCAACAAAAATGCAAAAAAGATGCTTTCCAATTTTGAGCTAAAGCTACTAAGCATTTCAATTCTATTATAGCGCTTCTCCTATAATCATCTAGTCAAACGCGAATTGGTTGTTAATGATATTAGAATTAGATAATATTCTTCACCAGAATAAAGGCTTACGTGTGAGGCGCTTCAGATATGCATCTGGTCCTACCTTCGGCAACATCTTAGAAAAGGTAGATGGCGGTTGACTGTCAGGCGATCCATTTGCAATTTTCGTATCGACATCGATATGATCGTTGTGCGATGGTGCTGCCACGTTGAATTGATTGATTTCCGGAATATCTTCACTTGCAACATCGAAAATTCGGTGCATTTCATCTCCGAGGTTTCTTTCATTTGTCAAGACTTTTGATAGGAATTTGCTTAATGTTGGTTTGTACGAAATAATTGTTATAACCATCGCTAAGCGAAACACGATCAGAAATACGCCAAAAATTTGCTTCATTTTAATACTTACCATTAAAAAATATAAATCCTGAAATCCTCAATATTATCCCAATATTTTAATTTTTAAACGTGATGGTATTTTAAGATAGCTACAAACATAGCTTGCGTATATAGCTACTATAGCTAGCTAGCTAATACACGTAATTATTTTGCCTATGCTAAATAAAAGGAGGCATCCTTTGGTGGTACCCTCCACTTGAACATGCATATGTGCCCAAAATTCGTTGGCTGAGGAGTGTTGTGCGGCACCTCTGTGAGCGGGGGCGCCTCAGCGGCAGGGTGCTACGCCTCTGGTGTATGCGGCGCCTGGGGCATCGCGCGTGGCACTTCAGAGGGGGTGCAAGACGCCTCGGGTGGGGGAGGAGTGCGGCTCCTCCGGATGGGAGTGTGGTGCCTCAGGGAGTCCGGTGCCTCGAGCGTGCGGCCCTTCGCAGTGTACGCGCTTCGGAAGTGCGGCTGCTCGAGCGTGCGGTGCCCGGGTCCCCCTCTGAATCCGCTACTGTATTTTGCTATTTTTGTTAGTATCGCGGATTTATATCTGTTGTGAAGTTTTGCAGGGATAGCTCGGTCACTAGAGCGTCTGCATGAGGACCCAAAATGGGAGGTCGTAAGTTCGAATCCCACACCAGTCCAACTGTTCATGCGGCGTTGACGTTATAATGTCCCGACTGTTTGGAACCTATATAGCACAGACAATGTGAGACACACTATAGATAACACAATGGACACCTGGTTGTACTGAATGATCTCAGCATTGTAATCAAGTGTATTTCTAAGTCATACTACTATGCTGTTCAAAGCCACTGAAATTAGGAGTGTGTTAGCGTAGTTTAAGCTTCTGGAATCTCCTTGGCATGTTTAACATGCGTTAATGTATGACTCAACATCACACTTGAAGCTTAGCCAGTACTGTTTTTCTAAAATAGCATCAACATTACGGTAACTATCAATATTATTCCAGGCATCGCGAAAATCCTTCAGAATTTGAGTTTTGTCGTACTCATTTACAAAAAATTTATGCTCACTAGCCCAACTCACTAACGACTCGTTTCCATCCCGTATATTTTCAAAATGTGGTATAAAATGAAGTATATATTTAGAAAAAAATTATTTCAGAAACATCATTGATATGTCGCAATCCAGAGTTTTATGAACTATTGTAATATTGAGAAACTTCCGCCAATTTACTTCTGTAAGCTATGACCTTTCCATATACCTATACTAAATATCTTCACATTGTCAGAGAGCGTTAATATATAATAAATAATAAATATAATAAAGCATTAACAAGCAACGCGTATTGGTGGTGTTCTCTTTCATAGACAACTGCTAATTACTAAATATATTCCTTCTATACATCAAATAAGCTACAGGTGGTGTCAGTGACACCGTCTTTCCGCGAAAACAGGGCAGTAAAGTGGTGTCGCCGACACCGTAATTTTAAGGTGCACTAACTAGAAGGTGTATCGGATATCCAAGTAAGCAATACGTAACTGAACGAGTAGGTTACA